>BGPT01000322.1:101537-111989 GCA_003297045.1 Symbiodinium sp. clade C Y103 | reverse complement strand
ATGCTGGTGCTGATGATGCTGATGATGCTGATGCTGATGATGCTGATGATGCTGATGATGCTGATGATGCTGATGATGCTAATGATGCTGATGCTGATGATGCTGATGCTGATGCTGATGATGATGATGATGATGATGATGATGATGATGCTGATGCTGATGCTGATGATGCTCATGATGATGATGCAGATGATGCTGATGCTGATGCTGATGATGCTCATGATGATGATGCAGATGATGCTGATGCTGATGATGCTGATGATGCTGAAGATGCTGATGATGCTGATAATGCTGATGATGCTGATGATGCTGATGCTGATGATGCTGATGCTGATGGTGCTGATGATGCTGATGATGCTGATGCTGATGATGCTGATGCTGATGCTGATGATGATGATGATGATGATGATGATGACGATGATGACGATGATGATGATGATGATGACGATGATGACGATGATGACGATGATGATGATGATGATGATGATGATGATGATGATGTTGATGCTGATGATGCTGCTGCTGATGATGTTGATGCTGGTGATGCTGATGATGTTGATCATGATGATGCTGATGCTGATGATGCTGATGATGCTGATGCTGATGATGCTGATGCTGATGATGCGGATGATGCTGCTGATGCTGATGATGCTGATGCTGATGATGTTGATGATGATGATGATGATGATGATACTGATGCTGATGGTGCTGATGCTGATGCTGATGTTGATGTTGATGATGCTGATGATGCAGATGATGCTGATGATGCTGATGATGCTGATGATGCTGATGCTGATGTTGATGATGATGATTCTGATGATGCTGATTCTGATGTTGCTGATGCTGATGATTTTGATGATGCTGATGATGCGGACGCTGATGATGCTGATGCTGATGATGCTGATGATGCTGATGATGCTGATGATGCTGATGATGCTGATGCTCATGATGCTGATGCTCATGATGCTGATGATGCTGATGATGATGACGATGATGATGATGCTGATGTTGATGTTTAACCGGAGGTTGGCAGCAGTTCTTTGGGGGAAAAAAACATCGCACGAGCTTTCGGGAACAAAAGGCAAGTCAATAGTTAAAACAGGTTCAAGCTCAGTGCCTGCGGTTGAAGAATGATTGAGAGGGAGCTGGTTCAAACTTTCGTGGCCCGCAAGACTTGTGATCAAGAGTAAACCGGGATCTTCCAGTTTCCCCGGCCTAGCTCCATTTCTCTCAGATATGATGCTGATGCAGGATATGGTGATTAAATGTGATTAACACACGCGACATGTTTTGTATGAAAAACTGGTGATCCAGGTTCAACTAGTCGCGACGCATTGCGACGCGGTTGTCAAATTCGGTAAGATTTGCGCGATGTTTCTGGCATCCGTCGCATGACAGGCGGGTCGCAATGCCTCTCTGATGCGGTACCAGAAGCCTGGAGACATCAGAGACATCGGAGACCGAGATACAGTGTTGGTTTTAAGAGAGTTCAGAGAAAGCGAACCGGTTGTCCCAAGTTCTTAAGGGAAAATCTGTAAAACTTTGGTGAACTTTCAGTGTTCAAATATAGTTTTACCAACTGCATGTCTGGCAGGTGTGAATATGTTACACGTTCTTGTTCCCCAAACGTGAACAGGCAAGAGCTGGCATGACATGTCCATTCTTTCTTTCTCTCTGTGAGCTATGGGGTCAAAGACTGCACTCTACTTGTGCCATCGCATTTTCACGTTTGAAATCAGAAGGCCATGGACTCATGGACGTCTCTTCAGATTTTACCCGATGGACTGGCGACACGTGTTCCTTGTTTAGTTCTCATGACCAGTTAAAGTTCATGCAGCTGCTTGTCCCCAAAGTTTCCTGCCATGATTGGGCACAACCGATGGCGCCACACAAGTGGTCAGACAAACTTTAAAATGAGCGCGGTCTTCATCAGTTGGGGAGATAGATTAGATTAGATATGATCTATTTAACTGTTGTATTGTTGATCGCGATATTTCACATACACTCTTCGTGATCATTGAACCCCATAGCCCGCCCTAGCCAGTCGCTCTGACATTCTCGTGGGTCCGAGCTCCTGTGTTCTCCGTGGAGTAGAAATAAGGGGTTGCAAAGGGCCCCTTTGGGGAAACAAGACTTCCATGATCCAAGCCATTCGGCTGCCCACATGGAGCTTTGCATGGAACCGTACCAACCAACAATCAGATGAGGGATTTAGGGATTTCCTTTTTTTTTGCGTTCAAAGTGTCAAGGCTCGGAATTTGGATCAATGCCTTGGGCTGAGGAATTGGAGCGAAAATACATCCAGGCTGACCAAGGCATGGCGCTCATGCTTGAGCTACATCTACGAAGACTAAATATGCAGCATTTTGCAGTGTTCAAACATGATGATACAATCTTATGATATATGACGAGATATGATGAGTTTTGATGAGTGGTCCTGTTTGTCGCCAAGGATTCGCAAGGACTGTAATTGCAATGTGGGATTTCAAAAGAACCATCTCCAAGACAGAAAAAGAGTCCTTAGTACTTGAAAGCGCTTTAACGTGCCCTTGCAATTCTCCTTTTTGCTTACTGATACCATACGGGCGGTGGAAAGGATCATGGAAAGGGCGGATTGTCATCATGTTGAAACACGGTTTTCGATTCTGGGCTGCCTGCTTCAGAAGAGAGGGGCAGGCAAAGGTCTGGAATTGTCTTTCTCGTCAAGATGGCATCCGAGACAGCTTTCCACCATTACTTCTAGGAAAGTTTTCCGCAATTCTCGTCCGCCCCACTGATCCTGGCATCGATTTCCCAAAACATTGGCACATGAGAAACCCGGCGTTGTTTGCGGAACCTGTGTGCGAAATCCTCTCGGAGATGTTTGAAATTGTTCGGTCGCCTGACAGTCCATGGATTTCAACTATGGGGCTGCCTTGCTGTCAAGGGAGCGATTGACTGTTGCAGGTCAAGACATTCCTGTCGGCCTACTCGAGTGCAATTGGGTCACATCTGAAACTCTGCTGCACCTGCGCTCGGCCACAAGTTGGGTGCAGATGGGTGATGATGGTTGCAAACGGTTTCATATGATCTTGTCATATCGTTGAAATTCGTTGAAAGGCGAGTTCAACAGTTCGAATCCGAATTTTGTTTTAGCTTACCACGCCACGACGGACGACCTGAGGGACTCATGACGACGATGGTGCAGATTTGGGTTGAGGAAGTCCTCGGTTCCTCAGCATCTCTCAGCATCATTCGGAATGCCGGACAGCATCTGGATTTGACGTGTTTTCTGGTCATTTTTGACCGTGGTCACCATGGTCCATACCAGAAATCTGACGATTTGGTGTGTCATTTGTTCCGACGTGTATTTTGACATTTGTTGTGACGTTTGATCTTACATTTTATGCGACGCGTATTCAAGCATACATTTTCAGTGGCAAAACCCTTTTAGGTCGTATATTCCAACATGCATCCTACCGTTTGATCTGGCCACCGGGCAAATTTCGCATGACGCGTATGCTGGTATTTGACCGCGCAAATTCACGCGACACGCGTTCTGGCATTGCTCTGGCACACAGAGCCTCTAAGATTGGAACAGGATCGAGCTCCGGTGTCACGCACAGCAGAGGTTGGCACAAGCAGCGTCCCGGGCCGGGTATGTAGGGTTGAGGCCGACGTGTGGCACAGGTCTGGTCGAGGTCTGGTGCGCCACACAGATCAGCTCCCTTGCTTTGAGGGAAGTGTCGAGGGACTTTAGGCTTTTGCCAAGCAAAAAAAATGCAAGTGAGCACAAGTTCGTCAGATTGGGCAATTCCATTCTACTTTTAACATCTTTTAACACCATAGGGCCACAGGAACTGACAGCGGGTGACGTAAAGATTTGCCGCGCAGTGCCCAGGCTATCACGCCGAGATCCCGCCGCAGATCGGTGCGACTGGGGCAACTTGGCCGATGTTCTCCGATGCTCCGCTCGAAAAAGCGCGGGTTGTAGTGCTGGTGTGAGATGTTGTGAGTTGTGAGTGCTGGGGTTTGGGGTGGCCCACACTTCCGAAAGGTGAATTTGTCCGCAAAATTCCACAAACAATAAACGACACAAACACAATCAAAGGCATTGGTCGAAGAATGGAATGTTTCTGCTTGTTTCGTCTTGCTCTGCGAGATCGCAATCCTAATGCCTGCCATCCCCTGTCAGTGCTGGTTTGTCAGGCAAGCCCTGTTTGGGCATTGGCAGGATGTACCAACTTTGACGATGCAAACGACAAAGGTTGCTCAGACTCAAAGGCATTGCATGGAACACCATGATTCACATTTGATGCGCCTTGTCGCTTGTGGTGTATGGATGGATGGACGGATGTATGAACAAATGCGTGTATGGCATGCATGGCATGTATGGCATTTAGGTAGGTATGTATGTTTGTATGCATGTATGTATGTAACTACGTCGACTACGTATGTATCTATCCATCTACCTATCTATCTATTTATCTATGAATCTATGTATCTTGTGTTGTGTTGTGTTGTGTTGTGTTGTGTTGTGTTGTGTTGTGTTGTGTTGTGTTGTGTTGTGTTGTGTTGTGTTGTGTTGTGTTGTGTTGTTGTGTTGTGTTGTGTTGTGTTGTGTTGTGTTGTGTTGTGTTGTGTTGTGTTGTGTTGTGTTGTGTTGTGTTGTGTTTTTTGCTGTTTTGTTTTGTATTATTTTGTATTCGGTTGTATTCGCGTTTTTTGGTATGGTTTGGTTTGGTTTGGTATATTGCTTGGTATGTATGTACATATGTATGTATGCGTGCGTATGTGTACGTATTTGTAAATGCATCTATTTCATATACGTATGTAATTGGGAGGAGCTGATTTAGAACGTGCTGCCAGGTTTCAGGCTGCACTGTGTTGATTTAGCTGCTCAGGTTGCGGGCAGAACGAGACAAAGATTCATGCGGCTGGGAGTTACAATTCTGCCATTTTCTCTGTTTATCCTTTGCTTCCGCGTTTTTGACACGGTTTTCCACTGGTCACTTCCTGGCGGCGTATGACATCAGTTAAAAGATGGGCGGAAATTGTGAAACTAATTGCGCTAAACAGTGTTCTTGCTTTCCCTCATTTGACCAGCGTTGTGTCAAGTTTCAATTGTTTGCTTTTTGTTTCCGCATGTGCGAGACTGCAGAACTGGCAACGCCGGGACTTGCAAGGTGAGCGTGGACAGTTGGGTTGACAGCTACGGGGCGCAGCAGGAAGCCTTCATGAAGGAGAGAGTTCCGAAGAATTGAAAGCGCAACCATACAGGAGGAGTGTACAGAATTCCTGAGGTATGGACTTCCCGGTTGCAAAGAATTTGGACCTTTTTTCAAATGCCTTTTTAAGCTTGATACCCGGGCCGCCTTTTTTTTCAGCCCGAAGCTTATCTGGCCGAAATATCTGCCCCAGTCAGAGTTCCAGCCCGCAGATTTTTGTTTTCAACCTTCAAAATCCCGTTTTGTTGCATTTGGGATGACGAAATGGGGTGCCCTCCCAAATAAAGCATTTTCCGAAACTGCTTGGGGTATGTCCAGACCCCCATCACACCAAATAACAAGAATCAAACCAAATCACGCCTGATTCCTTTTCACTTTTCCGTTTTCGGTTTTTCATGTTTTTTCGTGTCTTGCCACCCAACACTTTCACCAAAAGTGCCCGAACCCGGAAATCTGCCCGTTGTTTATTTTCATATAGCTCTGGAGAAGCTGGACATTTCAAGTTACATGGGAGTTCGGGGCCCCTAATAAGTTGGACATGTTTGTTTTTTGCTGGTGCGTAACATTGCGTAACATCGTGTAACATCCCAAGGAATCATTTTTGCTATGGGGTGCTGTGTAACATCCGCGGGAGTTTGATGTTGAAGTCTTGACACAGTACGGATTTTGTATTTCAGCAGGATGAATTGTCACGCGTGAACTTTTAGTTTTGGTCTGCGACCAGGTCCTCTTTTTCCGTGGGGTGGGGAGGGGTGAGGCAATAACCTTCTTGATACTACGCACCTCATGGTTCATCTACATGAAGTGACATTGGTGTTGCCACGCTGCGCACTCGTGGTACATGAGTTCCAGCTTTTGGCCATGGAACTGAAGAATTGAGAATGAGAAAACATGTAAACAAAATCTTAAGTATGACAGGGCGCACAATCCCCCGGAAACACAATTTAAACTCTGCTGGGGGGCGCCCTCTTCATGGCCTTTTGTGGCAATTCTCAGATTTGCAATGTTCGCAAAACATTGCGAGGGTTGAAGAATCCAATGCAGACTGCAGCTGAACATGTTGATTTCGTCAGGGCCTTCGCCCCGCGTCACCAAATTTTAGTGTTCAAAGAGGATCCTGGTATGGAGCGCAGTTGAGATGGCGAAAAGCAAGCACGTCAATGACTGAAGCTTCTGAACGACCGCATGTCAGTATTTTCGTGCCGGCCGCGCGACCAATCATGTTCTGAACGATTCATGCAGGCGGCTGTGCTATACACATTTGGTTGCCGGAACATTGTCATTGTCAGATCCATGGACCGAAGCTTCTGAACATTTCATCTTAGAAACAATACGCCTTCACCAGGCGGTGCCAGACATCTTTGTTGGCCGGGCCGGGCGCTAACAATTTAAGAATAACATTTGCTTTGATCTGCCATGTCAAGATTGTGGTCATGATGGAAGTGATGATTTGCAGCGCTGATGGTGAGTTGCGATGTCGAAATGAGAATTGTCACTTTCCAGAACACCGAGTTTCTCGTCAAAATTTCCTTTGGCGAAGCAGGTCAACCATCTAACCTTTCGAGAATCCACAGGCTGAAAATTTGTGCCTGTATATGGGTATTTTCTGAAACCACGGGCGCGATAGAAACAAAAATGATCCAAGCATAGCAAGTCTGACGCGCCATATCAGCACGCTCGGTCTTGTTCTTGGCTGAGGCCGCACTTGCAGGTAGGGCAACATATGAAGTGAAATACTCGTCTTTGAAAATTTGGTCATTTTGTATTACTTACTGCTGAGAGTAGCCAGTGTGGCAGCAGACCATACCACATCGTTTCCTAGAGGCAGGATGGGTGCGCCACAGGAGTATCCGCAGATTGCTGCGATCGACGTGGGCAGCATGGGCTGCTTGGCAAGGTTGTTCAGTCATTGTCTTTTGGTGCCAGCTTCACAGGGCCATCAGTGTCATTACTCCATTGTAAGCAATAGTAAGCCGTAATGCGTGGGTAAGTTTACTTGCGCGTCATCTTGCTCTCAGATCAGCCCTTTCCGCAAACACTTTTGGGCGCACGTAGAAAGGATTTGCCCCCCCGTTATATCATTTGCTGAAGATGATTCCTTGGTGCTTTCCCATTGGTTGCTCAACGAGTTGGCATGGGCACTGGGCCCACTGGAGTGATATCGAGGCTACGCTGGTGAGGAGTCCATCTACGTTTCCAAGGCAATCATAGACGATGCGTCACACGGCATCAAATCCACGCATTCCACGCAAGTGCAAATTTGTCAAATGTGCTGATACCACTTTGGTATCTGTGAATCATGTGAGTTGCCATACTTTCTTGCCTACTGTTAGGATTGCTGGGGTGTCCAATGGGGTGGAGCATGCTAATCTTTCCAGATGCACGTGCAGTTTTTTTTGACAGCCACCGACATGTGCACTAGGATGGGGTGTGTTCGTCTCAAGTGCCTTGCTGGTGGCACGCGTATCTGCTGCATAGGTGTGTTCTCATGCTTGTCACTTGCTTGTCGATGATGATTTTCCCACGCGCCATTTGTGCACACAGACAGGGCATTCTTTCCCCAACACCCATGCCTGATGGACTGAGTTTATTTGAAGCCAGGAATGGATTTAGATAGACTGAGATATTCAAAATGATCTAAAAGCATGTCCACAATGCATCGCAATGCGCAATGCATCGTGGAATGCCCAGGCAAAACGATGTTGGACTGGCTTTGACCTACTATCGAAGTTACTGGGCGCCGATCCGTGAAGCGATAAGGATCAATCTGGGTCAATCTTATTGCTGGCTTGGATCTGCCCATTCTGAGCTCACGAGACAAAGCAACAAAAGATGAGATTTTTTGTTTGGGCACAAGATGGCACAAGTATAGGTATAGGTCTTCGTTGAACAGCATCATGAACGGCCCATTATCGTGTCCTTTTTTGTCCATGAGGTGACACAACCCATGCTGTCAGCCACTTTGCCTGGCAAAACAATGTTCAACATCACAGCAACAATGGCACCTTCACAAGAATGACATGATTCAGCAATTCCGTACAACTGCAAACGGCAGATTCATGATAGTAGGCAGGAGAAAGCAAGCAGTAGTAAGATTGGCCAGCAAGACCAGACAGTACAACTGGGGCCCGGGCAAGCCAGGCGGCGAAAGTTTCCAAGAGGTGCGAAGCCTATTCCGAAAAGGGAGGGTCTATAGTAAGGAACAAAGCCAGACCCTGGTTGCCAAAGCCGTTGTCTGCCTCAACTTTCCTGAGATCTCTTTCTCTTGACATCCCTTTCTCTTGGGAATTCTTTCTCTTGACATCCCTTTCTCTTGGCAACCCTGTCTGTCAAGAGGAAGGGCTGCCAAGCGTAAGAGATGTCAAGGGCAAACCGGATCAAGAGAAAGCAGAGACGTCAGGGAAAAGGACGTCAAGAGAAAGAGATGCCTGGGGGGAGAGGCGTCCAGACAAATGGGTGGCACCAGTTCTGAAGCTCGAGACCTGAAACACTTTTCTCTCCTGACAATCTTTCAACCTTTCTTGGTTTCGGCGCTGCCTCTTGATATTTCTTTCTCTCGACAAGTTTAACCCCTTTCTTTTGCAGCTTCTCTTTCTTGAGGCCCCTTTCTCCTGACATTTCCTGCTCTTCACATCCCATTCATGCCCATTGTGTTTCTCCTACACCTTTCTTATTTGTATCCTGTTCTCAAGAGCTCCTTTTTTTTGAGACCTCTTTCTGTCAAAGCAGGTTTCTCTTGGCAATTCTTTCCTTGATCCACATTTCCCTGCACAACTTTCTCTTAACATCGCCTTTCTCTTGAGCCGATGTTTCCCGAGGGGGGACTTTTACACACAGAAGCTTTCACAAAGGATTTTTACACACAGATGCTTTTAACCAGCTTTTCAGCCAAAAACCTTTACGTGCAGAAAGGTTTCACACGGAGAAGCTTGTATTTACGAACAAAAGCTCTTACATGCTCTTACACAAAGATGGTTTTACACAGAGAAGCTTTTACAAGCAAAGGCTTTTACACGCAAAAGCCGTTTACACACACAGAAAGACTTTACACGACGCTTTTGCAAACGGCCACTTTTACACGCAGAAAGCGCTTACACACAGAAGGTTTTATGCGCCGAAGCTTGTGGCCGTTTTTTACACACAAGCTTTTACGCGCAGAAAGGTCTTACACACAGGAGCTTTTATGCACAGAAAGGCCTTGCATGCAGATGCTTTTAATGTGGGTAAAACAATAATAAACCACCCATTTGGGAATGGTTTATACCACCTATTTATGGTGATTTTGGGGATGGTTTATTATTGTTTTACCAACATCAAAGAAAGCTTTTGCACACGGAAGCGTTTACACACAGAAGCTCCTTCACGCACAAAGCTTTCACGCGTGCACAGAGAAGCTTCGACACACAGTCACAGGCGCTTTTACAGGCAAAACCTTGCGCACGCAGGGAGCTTTTACGCGCAAAACTGCTTACACACACACACACATTTACACAAAGAAAGCTCTAGGCAAAAAAAGTCTTCCAATCAAGCTTTTACGCAGAGAAGCTTTCCACCCAGCTGCTTTACACAGAGAAGCTTTTGCACGCAGAAGCTTGTACACACAAAAGCTTTTACAGGCGAAGCTTTTGACAACAGAAATTGCTGCCCCAAATAACCGGGATCCGGGCGCCAAAGGCAAAAAAGCACGATTTCGAAGCAGTTTGCAAAGTCTGACGGAGCAAGTCAAAACGATGCACCGCGCCCAGTCGCAAATACAACAGACCTACGCAACCGGCCGCTGCACCAAGAAACCTTGATGCAGCCATTCCAATGCAAACTGCCACCCTCGATCGCCAAGCCCGCTGGCACAGTGCAGGCAGCCATGACTGAAATGAAACTTTCTCATGGGAAACCTGTCCAAGCACACTCTATCGCAAGCCGCGCAAGCCGCACCCGTCGCACAAACCAGGTTCCCCCCAGCGACGCGGGAGCGCGCTTCATGCAGAAAGACATAGGGCTCGTCTGATTCCGAACCTTCAACGGTCGCCTTGACGGGGCAATTCGATTGCGATATGGCTTGCAACTCACAATGGATCCTGCATCACCCACCTCCGCAATCAAGAACATTACTGCAGGCACTCCAATGCAAACTGCAACCCTCCGTCACCAAACCCAATGAAATATCTCATTAGCCTAGCTGCAATAGCAAGCCGCGCCAATCGCTCCTGTCGCACAAACCCGGTTCCCCACATCGACGCCGGAGCGC
>BGPT01000322.1:36537-99037 GCA_003297045.1 Symbiodinium sp. clade C Y103 | reverse complement strand
GTGGGTATCTGTGAGTACCTGTGGACCAAAATTGAAAGCTTCATATTTATCCCCAGTGACCCCGTACGAAGCAGTCATTTGAGGGTGGTTCCATTGCCGCACACTTGAAGTTTCTTCTTGCTTGAGATAGTCGACAGCGCCTTTCTTGACAATGCCGTTTTCAAGTCCTTGGCGCAAGGAGACCAAGTTCCGATACAGACCAAAGCACGGTGGTCAGTGCAAAAGGAAACGCATAGATCAATCGTTAAAGCGTTAAAGACACAACATGGATTCCTCAAGCGCGAAAAACTTGTTTCTAAGGAACGAAGGAAACCTGAAAGTTCATCGTTTTCCAATGACATGGGACAATCCTCTTCCCCGCAAGATATTTCTAAAAGAGTTTTGGAGCGTTGGCACTATACCATCTGTAGGTCAAGTAATTTTAAGTTGCGCGCAGCGTGATCCAGAGCCAGGACTTGTTGCGATTCAAAAGATTAGACATATGAATGCATCCTGATGGTTCACACAAGTGGCGACGTGAACTTCATAGCAGCATCCGCCAGGATTTGTGTGATGATGATTGCGTTTCTAGAAGCCAAATGCCAACAACAGTCCAGCCAGAGCGCATTTGATCAATTCTAATCAGATTCGAATCCTAATCGGATGATCAATGCAGAAGCAGAACCAGCCGGCCAAGCAGCTGATTGACGGTATATATTCTTCACTGTTTTTCCAAAAAGGTAATGTTATTTTGGCGGTGGTTGACCCGCATAGACAAGCACATGGTGCAGGATCAAGTTGTTTTCGCTCTTGATGATTGATGTCATGTACGATACAATATCTACTTACAGCCTGCAAGAAGTTTATCACGTACCCATGCTCAATCCCAAGAGCTTTCGTTGCGGCATCAGGCTACAATGCAACGCACCACGATCCAAAGAAGTACTTTGGCAGTCTCTCCGATGACGCTAGGCCTCAAGATGTGGGGGAAGAGTTACACCAAGACTCCAAAGGTGAGGCCCCAAACATGTTGCCCTGGCCCTTTCTTCCGTCGAAAGGTGAGGCCCCAGACATCGCATCACTTGTCCTGAGAAGCGTTTCATCCGGGTTTAGGGACTTTGCTCCCCAGGATCAAGAGGTGACGAAAATGTTTTCTTCGGGTGGCCCCAACCAACTGACATTCTACTTGACATAATTTTGAAATCCTATCTGGCATCCTTTAGGGCAATGTATCTGACATATATGTTGCCAACTCTATCTGACATGTATTCGGACATGTACTCTCTGGCATTCTATCTGACGTTCTATCTGGCACTCTGTCTGGCAAATATTTTGGGACCTAGTCCGACACTTTATTTGGCATTTTGTTTGCTGTTTTATTTGGTAATCTTCCTGGCATTCGAGCTGGGGTTCTAGCTAACATTTAGTTTAATATGACACTTCATCTGGCATACTATCTGACATTCATCTGGCATTCTACTTGACATTCTGTTTGACTTTTTGTTTTGCATTCTATCTGGAACTTTTTTTTGGCATTTTTTCCGACATTTTATTGACTTACATTCTGACAGTCTATCTGACATTTTATAGGGCATCTTATTTGGCATTTTGTTTGACATATATATGTCGGCATATCTGGCATTGTATCTGATGTTTTCTGACATATATATATATATATATGTATATATGTATATGTATATATCTAAATCTTTATATATACATATATATATATACATATGTATATTTATGTATATATATACTTATGTATATATATATATATATATATGTATATATATGTATATATATGTATATATATACATATATATATATATGTATATATATATATGTATATATATATATATATATGTATATATATATATATGTATATATATATGTATATATATATGTATATATATATATGTATATATATATGTATATATATATATATGTATATATATATATGTATATATATATATGTATATATATATATGTATATATATGTATGTATATTTATTTATGTATAAAAATGTGTATAAATATATGTATATACATGTGTATATATATATATGTATAGATATATTTATTTTATATATATATATGTATATTTATTTACATTCTGACATATCTGGCATTCTGCCATACCAGGTGCATATTTTGATATTTAAATATACATGGCCGGAAATTCTATCTGGCATTCTATCTGACACATGTTCTAGCATTCTATCTGGCATTTTTCTGGCAGTCTATCTGACATATATGCTGACGTTCTATCTGACATGTACCCGGACATGGATTCTGACATTCTCTTTGGCATCTTATCTGACATGTTTTCCGGCATCTATTCGATATGTTTCTAGCATCTTTTCTGACATCCTGTTCGACATCCTTTGTGGTATATGTAAGGGCCCGCGCGTGCGCAGACTCAAGTGGAGCGTGCGGCAGCTTTCGGGGTCCATGTGTGCCCAGACTGATTTGAAGCTCGCGATCGTGTCGGCGCGTGCCTAGACTAGGCTGCAGCTTGCAATAGGGTTCGGGCCTGCGCGTGGCCAGACGGCTGTTGTCATAAATTGCGGGTCCGTGTGCGCACTCGCCATGAGTTTCTGGGGCGGGATATGGCGGGATTACTTCATGTGAGCTGGCGATTCTATTTGGTGCCCACAGTGACCGCAAGCTGGCACACGGAGGAGGACGGCGGAAGAAGGAAGGAAGGAGGGAGTGAAGGATGGAAGGAAGGAGTTGCCTGTTAAAAACTAGAGACCTTTAGGTGGCACGCAGGGAAAACAGGAAAATTCCTCCTGCAGCTTTCCCAATTGCTGCTTGTACAAGGCCATTGCTGAGTTCAGGACACCACTAACAATGTCAATCGGGATCAGCATATGCCACCAACATGACATTCGTGGCAACCATCACAGACAAAAAACATTTTTCTCCGCACCTCGTAGTCGCTGAGAGCATCGTCGCCGAGGTCGACCCGTCCGAATTGGCAGTTTGTAGCGATACCGATTTCAGTTCCAGCCGAATGAATGCGTATGTTCAGTTGCCTGGCTTTGGATCGTGGTAACACGATGTGGTAACATCAAAAGCTGGTTCCAGCAGGTTTTCTGCCATCCTCTGCCATCCATGGATATGGTTTCAGTTCCAGCACACCAAGCATGATCAGAGCATTTAACCATAGGCTCCCGTGGAATTTTGGGTTGGTTCCATTGGTTTGTTTCATGTTATGTTTTCGGTTTTTTTGTTTTTGTTGGGAAGAAAACCTTTGTGCAGTTTTTGGTTTCAAAAAGCCGCGGTGTGATGGTCCTTGTGCTGAGGTATTCCGGGGACTCGGATGGCATGGTGCAACAACCAGATGGATCCTACTTTGCCAAGTGTCTAGAAGCAGGATCAAAAATTACATAATTTTCTGTCTCGTGGTGGTTTGCTTACTTTTCTGAACAGGGTCTTTTGTTTTTCCCAAGGGGTGCCAGATTGTGTCGGGATGCGTCAACAAGGCATTTCGGCCTTCAAAATTTTCACTACCAAGGAAAAAAGATGGTGAGTCTTGAAAGCCCCCACTTCTTTCCATGGGTGTGCATCCCATTGATCCTCTTTCATGCGTGTTTTGTGCAGCTAAAGGTAGTGGTTGCGCCTTTGAGATGAAATTGAATTTTTGGTCAGCGCGTTGCGGTTTCCATTGGGGGGGCAACATGACATGTGCATAACTTGTGTGGGAACAAAAGGTTGTGAAACAGAGCCAGAATATCGTAACACATTGTGAATCCTCATGAAACATGTTGCTGCATGCGCCAAGAAACAAACGGAGCTGCAGACATGCCTTTTGCAGCGCAGGTGTATGTTGCGGAAGCTTATATGATTATGTATTTTACATTGCACTGTCTACGGTTTCAGCACGTTTCACGACTGTTTTCTGTAAATGATGTAAACATACGTAAGTTTATATGGTCTTGAAATCGCACACATGCATTTAAACCTTGTTTGATTCATGCTATGCAAAGAAGTCACACAGAGTGTTCTGTTTTTTCTCCCCGGTTGCAAACCTCTGAGCCACGCTGTCGGTAGGTGTGTTGGTCCGGGCGAGCGCTGGTGGGCAGCGCCTGCGTGTCGTTCCGATTTGACGAAGTGCATCCCGACCTTCACCTCTACGCCCGGATGGAAAATCCAAGCCATGATGCAGTGGCACCTCAGCACATGACATTTGCCATAGAGACGTTGCAAAAAAGAAGAAAAAAATAACTAGGCTAACCCACCAAGAGATTGAGCAGAGCCCAAAGTCTGAGTTGTTGCTTTTTCTACGGAATAAAAGTTCGGAAAATATGATTGTTTTCCAGCAAGAAGTCTACAACCATGTTCATCTTCGACTCAAGTTAGACTCAAGTTGTTGAAGGAAAACGATCGACTTCTGCACGGTCAAAGAGGTGATCAAACAGCAGTCAGTGCAAGTTGTTTTTTGGCCTTCTTAAACTCAAATTCTTTCCATACAGATGGACAGATTGGAGCGCTCAGGACTGCAGCTTATGGTTTTCCAGCAGCGATTGCGATTTCCAATGGTTTTGCAACTTGATTTGAGACATTGTTCAACGTCCCCCCACCCCCTCCCCTGCTTTGGTGACAGCACCTTGAAAGTGCCTTTTGCGCTCATGTGAACTTTGTCAAGTTCAGACATGAAGACATTGTGACAAAAGGTGACAAAGAGATTGGGATTCAACTGACGTGGACTCACGTGACTCACTGTGCTGACTCACGTGTTACGAAGTACGTGTGGTTTTTCCCGGCACCTGGCGATGGCAAATCACTTTTTCAGGCAAACGCCTGCGATGGCCCAGGCCAACTTCCAGAAGCACGTGAAATCTTTCCGGGCGCTTCATTACTGGTGGGCTGCTTGTCAACTGCTGAACTCGTGCTGAACTCGTGCTTAGCCATGTCAATTTTGGGACATGAATGTCATTGTGATTTCTCTGAAGCTGTCTCTGTCCGAGATGGGGGACCAAGAGGAAAAAGGGGAGGACACTGCCGAAGAAAATGTCCCGATGATCCCCAAAGACTTTCAACGTCACTGCACTACGCCGCACTACACCGCACGACGGTCGTTTTTATGTCACCGGGCACTGCTGGGGCACCAGGGCACCGTCACCGGTCCGCGTCACCCGTGTTCTTAGGAACCCGACTCGACCTTCATCGATATGCGGCCGGAGCCCGTGATTTTTCCGCGCCACAGCGCCTCCGAATGGGCGTCTCGGCGCAGAAGTCGAAGTTGGAGGATTTTAAACGATGTTTTAATGATGGAAGTTGGTGAAAAATGGAAAAAACGAATATGACATATGAAAAATATGAAAACAATAGACTATAGACTCTATAGACATTGAAAAATCGAATGTGACATGAAAACCTGACATGAAAGTTGGTGCTTTGCTATTGTACAGGCTTTGGCGTTGCGCATGTCGACTGCATAGCACGCAGATTTCCTCAACTCAAATCCATTCATTTGTCAAGTGCTTGTAGCAAAGATGCTGCGTAATTTTTTATCCAGGGATGATAGGATATATGTTTCATTGGCGGCTCGTCATTTGCGGTTTCCCTTTCAGAAGAGTTAAAATTTGGGTGGCATGTCAAGAGACACAAGAGACCTGCAATGCAGGATTTTTCCATGGGTTGATAGTGAATTGGCAGGGTGAACTCTAGGATCTTGAGGGTTAAAGAATGACCTGCAGACTGGTGAGTAGGACACACCGCACACCGGATCGAACTGGGTTTGTTGCAAGGACCACGTTGTTCGTAATGTGACCTTCGTCTCCATAGCAGAGAGAAACCCTCTAGTAATTCCCGACATAGTTGCATTCTGATGTGTTTTCAATGCCACAAAACAAATTCAAGAGTTCTGCTTTCAAATTCCCAAACTCCTGGAGACAGGAGAGGAAATGAGAGGAATATTGTGTCAAAACATGTCAAAATGGTATCACAGTCAGATCAGCATCGCCTGAGGCGGCAGGGAATAAGAAGACAGGCGTGTCGCAGTTTCTGGAAGCTCCGTTCACCTCCCCACACCTGCAACATGGACATGACAAACAACGCTTACCATAGCTACTGCTGCTGGTCATGGGTACTATCAAATGGCAAGAAGTGTGAAGAGTAGTAGGAAATCCTTGGAAATAGTTCATGCGACACAAAAGAGAGAATAAGAGAGACAGAGGGGAAGAGAGAGAGAGGGAGAGAGAGCATCACTTGGACTCCCCGTCCACTCAGGAACTCATGGCTGCCGAATGTTGATTTCAAAAATCACCGTAGTCCACCACAGACTTGAAGAATTGATTACCCATTTTTATGGGAATTCAATTCAACACAAGCAAAGCAGTGCTGCTTTGAGCGCAGGAAGTGCTCCCCAGAGCTGTCTTATGAGTCTACCACATTCGGCGCCACCACAGTTTGCGGTACTTGCATTATAAACAAAAGTGCCGAGTCTCTTGATGTTTCTAGTTCTTGTTGCGCATTTTTTCTCATATATTTTTCATCGGATTCCCCCATCACGTTGCTGTCAGTCCCATGTCGGTTTTCTTAGACTCAGAGTTCGTGCCCAGTTTCCACACGGTTGATGTGCAGTTTGAATTAAGAGATTTTGAAAGCGTCAGGTGGATATGGCGCCCGCGTCTCCAAGATGGTGAGTTCAAATCTGCACACTAAAGCTGCTTTGGTCCAAGATCCCTGGCATCTGATTTGCGACCAGCACATATTGGGACGTATTGGAAAGTATTGGAGCAGGAAATGGAATGTGAAAAAAACGCGTGTGACACACGTGTTGCGCATGTGTCGAAGGTGTTGACATATGGCAAGCGGAGCGGCTGCTGCCAAGGACTTCATCAGCGAAGTGAATTTCGAACTGTCGGAAGTGCAAGGAATGATGCTTCTTCACAAGCAATCAGGTGCCGTGTTACACAGAGGCTATCCATGGGTGCCGGTCAATCTCGGCCTGGTTTGTCGAAGCCGTAATGATTGAAAGGCAGAGGCTGCCAAATCTGGAAATGGACAAGACAAAACACAACAGAGGCTCTCTTTTTCTGACAAATTGAATGCGGGAATCGAGCTACCCTCAAGACACTCAATAGCTATTGACCGGTAGGATTCCCCACCCAAGCTTGTGCCATAGTTTTGCCCAATTTTTTGTGTTTTGACGATTTTTGTCGTTTCTAAGTTGATTGGGTTTCTAAAATGGAAGAATCACTAGAAACGGCTCGCGGCAACGGCAACCTTTGACTCCCTGGGGCTTGCCATAGTTTGTATACCGATTTGGTGTCAACAGATTTCAATAGTACCCAGAGGAGTTTCGTCGGACATGACCTATCACTTTGCGTTGCTACATGATGCTATTGGTGTTGTGTCTCAAGCAGTTCGATGCCTTCTGTTGAGGATTCATCCAGGGGCTTTCGCCATTTAGGATACCAGTCTCGAAATTGAGTCAACTCTTTGTGTCTCAGGGGAGGCAGTCAAGGCAGTCAGGCTCCATAGAGGACTTTAAGTGTCAGACCGTCAGACATCAATGAATTTATTCAAGTTCAGAGTTCAGATTGTAGCTTCTGTACAATGAGTAAGACCAGCCAGATACAGCGCTAGATTCAACGATGTGGTTTGTCATCCTTGCGTTGCACAATGCACCCAACTTGTCGAAGCCCCCCTCACTCCTTTGAACATCTCTTGACATCTCTAACCAGTCATCCGAGTTATCGCATTGTCCATGAGGTGCAACAACATTCTTCGATGTGGCCTGTGATTGGATCAAATTGCAACATGGTCACAGTGGTCACATGCAGTTGCTCTGTCGTATGGTTTTCTGCGTTTTCTGTCAAAGAAGGACAAGTCAGTTGTTTTTGCACTATGCTATAGCGAAGCAAATTCTTCAGATCTGCCCGGAGGCATGGACATAGTTGACATAGTACGTTCGACTGAAAAAGTTCTCGGAACTGTGAACACATCGTGTTTATTTAGCTCAAATGTATCATTATGTATCATTACTGTGACTAGTTTTAGCATGTCAAAATATGTCTAACATGTTTTAAACAACAGTTCATTGGAACACGTTGTTGACATGCGGCAGATATGGCACAACGAGGCATCGGAGTCGCTGGACAAGGTGGATCCCAGACAAGACAAAATGCTCCGCGCAGTTTGGCAACTCGGACGACAACGCGGACACAATTTCGAAGCCATGTTTGAATATGTTTGATCATTTTGGAGAATCGGAAGATAGTGAGAGGCAATGAGGGCCCGTGCAGACAGACACAGAAAAGTATCGAACCGATATCCAACAAAAGGAGATGGGGGAACTGTTTGAGACAGCTGTTTCAAGAATTCAGCGCTCTTTTTGGTGTCATGAGATTCATCCAGATATATCCAGATTCTAATTGTGTAGTGCGCTACCACTGCCATGAGTTCACTCAGAACTCCGTGGCACGAATTCGATTCAGGAATCCCAAATCCGTTTGCGAGACAGGGTGCTCCATATAAGGGTGTTTGACCCAAGCCTTAGTGTCTTCGGTCGAAACTTTAAACCATTGAGGGCCATTTAAGGACCATTTAAGGATAGTTAAGGTAGCTTTCGTTTTCGAAACCCTAAACCCATCCCCAAGGTTTGTTCAACGAAAAGGCTGGGCCCCTGGGCACCTGGGAAGTCGACTTGGATATTGACCTCTCTACAAAGCGTGCGCAAAGATACGAAACTGAGAAAAATCTTGAGAAAATCCTTAAAGCTATGAAAAAAGATACACAATTGATGCGTATTTCCCATTGCGCCAGCACCTATACATTCTTAATACACGTAGGGGTTTTCACTGCTGCGACTGAGATTTGTTCATGATTTGTTCGCGGGTGGTCGTATCATTTCGTATCATGTTTGTTCAGGTCGCTTTGCGACTGCAGATCGTTTACACTACTTGTAAGATTTGTAGGGGCTCAGTGAAATTGCCTTCGGAGCTATGGAGCTTGGTCC
Organism: Symbiodinium sp. clade C Y103; assembly: GCA_003297045.1. NCBI lineage: Eukaryota > Dinophyceae > Suessiales > Symbiodiniaceae > Cladocopium > Cladocopium sp. clade C. The sequence continues at coordinate 90,084 of BGPT01000322.1, read as the reverse complement.
AAGTTGGGTGGACACCACGGGACACTTGATATTGAATTCTCATCAAACATTAGATAGCATTAGATATCATGAAGGAATCTGGGCGTTGGTTTCTCTTGCTTCCATTTTAAGTTCAAATAAGTTTAACGTTGCAGAAGAAGCTCTTGACCATTTGCTGCTGATCTTTCGTGCTCACGGATTCACATCAAATGCGTAGTACTGGTTGGCACCCTGCTCAAGTAAGAAGCTTGATTTGAAGTGCTACTTGTGTGAAATGGGAACCAAAGAACACCAAAGACGTTTCACATGTAAGGCATACTGAATCCATAGCATACTCAGTCTATCTCAGTCTTTTGTGCTAATGATATACTGGAGTAATGTCATGCCATGAATCAATTCTGAACAATTCCAGCAAAGCACCTCGAAGCACCTAATTGATGCCATGATGTGTCATGCAATGACCATGACATGACCATGACATGACCATGACACGACCATGACATGACGACCTGCCAGACCAATGAATTTGTGAAGAGCCGGGCAGATCAGACAGATCTGATTTGTGGCTTGGCCTGGCGCACCGACACATTAGCCGCTCATGTTTGATCCCGTTCCATTTATTATTTGGGTTTTGTTCTGGTTCGTTACTTTCGCTTAAAAGCACATGTTTCATTATGTTCATAGTTTTGCTGCAAATGTTGAATTATACCAGCTCACCACACCATGGGACCATTTTCCCGCAGCCTTTTTTCTACATTGATTGTCAGATGACGGGCCGATTCTCCCATTGTGTTTTTACCATCAAGACAGGTGGGGTGTAGATGCAACAAATTCCTCTGGTATCTTGTGGGGTACCGTCATGCAGTTGTTCTCATTCACGGGCCAAGGCAGCTTTTGTTTGAGGTTTTCATGGCATCTCTCCTTGAAGATCCTTGAAGGTGTAGTCCTAGTGTGATGAAATGTAATGGATTAGAAACTCCAAGGATCATGATTCTCAGCTCCTTGTTCTCTTCCATAACACGTCCATGATGGTGGCCTTCAAGGTGTAAGTTTAAAGACTTTTGGCAAGACACTAGACACTTGCCATTGCCTATCATGTAAGAAGTAGCCGCAGAAAAAAAAGCGTTTTTGAATTCTTTGGACCCGTTTCGTTTGACAGTATCTAAACTCATCTTGACACTTTAAACGGTCTGAAGTCTGAAGTCTCAAAACTATCTCAACTTCCCATCAATTCGTGGCCCTTGCTGTTTCTCATCCTGCAGCAAGGCAGAGCTTGCCCCTCCGGGCATTTCTCCGAAGAACTCCGAGACGAGACACTTGAACCAAAAAATTGCAAAGGATTTGGCAAAGGATTTGGCAAGGATACCAAAGGTTCAGCCCGAGGAATCGCCCTTGGATCATCAGTCGAGGCGACTAGAGGACGGAGCGCTCATGGTCGCTACAGCTGACAGGCACATGATGCCGGGACATACCACAATAGCATACCTAATAGCATACCTACTACTAGCATCTAATTATACCTATTAACTACATCTTACTACGGAGTCCCATTTTGAACTAGGCAGTGAACCTGACGGGTGACGCAATGCTTGAAAGTTTGAAAATTACTGATGATGACTGATGACGACTGATGTATTCAACATTGACATATTTAACTCGGAAACCAAAGTAGCACTCAGCGGCTCTGGGGCACTGTGGGGATGAGACGGTCTGAGAGTCAGCATGTGCCCGCTTTTGGCTAAGGCGACGTGATTAGCAGACTTTTTTGACAAAGCACGTTATTGGCGACACATCCCTGCCCTGTTTGGACACATCACAAAATCACGGATAATCATGGTAAAGATGGTAAAGATGTAATCCAACACATACTGATCATAGCCATTCATAGCCACACATTTGTGAGGTGGATTGATTCAACGCTTGATTCATAGCTTGATTCAACGCTTGATTCATATTGATTCTGATTTGATGGATATTGATGGCAGCTTTGATGGATATTGATGGCTGAGGATTGGTTCCGGGACGACCCATGTTTGCGTCGGCTGTCCAACTGGCACATCTCAGGCTGAGACCTGGCCGAGGGAAACGGTGCGTAACACGGTGTGTGTAACACAGTGTGTAACATTGTCACAATGGCTGTCACAATCATTGCATCGTGCAGTTCTTGAGCAATTCGCATTCTTGAGCCTTAGAGCTCTGAGCTCATGAGTCTATTCCGTGGTGTGTGAAGCACGCAATCCAGCATGAGACCAGCATGAAACAACATCACAATGATGGATTGTCCTGAATCTTGTGGCACGGAATTCGGATATGTCTTGAGATATCTTGAGATAATATATGTCTTGAGATATCTTGAGATATATGTTTGTTAAGATAGTTAAGGTAGATAGTTGTTGAGATCGGTTCCCGATCTGTTCCCAATATCGGTTCCGTCCCGCAACCGCAAACGTATCAGGACGTATCATGGGTTTCTTACGGTTTCCGGTTCCTGTCGGTTCCTGTCGACCAGGCATCTGGAGCTTTACTCGCATGTGAGCCTTGCTCCAAAGGCCCTGGGTACGGCCACGCAGTGTCTGTGGTTTGGTGGGGCTTTGAACGAATGATTTCAAAAAGATTCTGAACGAGGATTGATGCAACGAATCCACCATCTACAAATTTCCGATCCATTTACAAGGCTTGAAGATGCACGTTTTCAGCCCCCTACACCCGTTTTAGCGCAACTCGGGCCACAAGAGTTTCTCTGCAAGTCAATTAGTTTCTAGCAGCTACACATTGGTTGTTCCATGACGCATTTGCTGGGTTTTATTCATATGACGACTTCACAGCCAGCTGCGAGCACCACTCGGACACAGTCAGCAAGTCCAGGCCACAAACTAATAATGGGAATTCATCATGTTACTTGAAATCGGTCCATGACAGAAAGAACGGCAACTCTTCTTCCTTTTTTGCACCCTCCATAGCACCTACGCGCAACTCAGTTCAAGTAAGCCCGTATCGTACACTAATGTAAACTAAGTCTCTGTAGATACAGTCAAGTGCCATGTCTGGTATTGAGATGTATTTGTTCAGGCAAATCGGGGTCAAGCACGGAAATCATTTTCCTGAGACGTGAGGGCCCAGAGCATAGAGCGCATAGTACTTGTACTACTTAATAGTACCGCTTAATATGGTACTGCATTTTCTTGTGTGATGGTGGTGGAAAAGTAGTAATTGATGCGAAACCTGTATGTAGTGAAACATAGATTCATTTGGGCATGCAGCATGGCGCAGGTGAATATCAAGATGAAGAAGCCAAGAGTTCCTGTGGCTCGCTCAATTTGAGTCCACCTCAGTTTGAAGCTTCCCCATGAAGGGACCACAACCACAGCTTTGGATATCAAGATTCAAAAGAGGTTTCCCTCTGACAAGATGTGCAAGAGTTGCTGCAGCAGGGTTCCAAGAACCAAGAACAACCAAGAACAACCAAGAACAACCAAGAACAACCAAGAACAGCCAAGCACAAGAAGCCTCACAAGGAGCTACACAATGAAAGTGAAGCGGTTTGCATTTGATCACCATGGGACTTAAGCAGAACCAGGAATCACTCGAAGTGGTGAGGCTAAGTCTCTGAGCATGTCAGGAAGATTCAGGAAGCCTCTCAAAAGATGAAAGGTATACGAAAGGTTCCAAGATGTTCCAAGATGTTCCAAGATGTTCCAAGATGTTCCAAGATGTTCCAAGCTTCTAAAACGGTTCTCAAAGTTCTCAAGCAAAAGGTTGCCGAGGTATGTGCCCAACCAAGTCTTTCACCCCAGGCAAACGACCGCCAATAAGTACCACAATATTCACCCCAAGAAAATGTCTAGAAAAACATGGTTTCGAAGACGGGAGGGTTCAATGGGCTCAGCATGGCTCAGCTATTTGTTCATTGCATGTCATTGCATGTTTCTTGTTCAGCAGTGCTTTGATAAAGGAAGACTTGCTGATCAGCTTGCTGGCATATCAAAACCAGAGCCCACAGAGGTTCAGCATGCGTTGGGTTTATGGATGCTGATTCCGCCAACAGGCAAACGTTGTGAGAAGGGGCTTTACCAAAGCCAAGAAGGGCAAAGCCAGTGCCTTCAGTGTCCTCCTGGTACCACAACGCTGGGCTTTGGTTCCATCGACCTTTCAGATTCTTAGCACCGCAAGACTAGCGGTTGAGATTGTCGCTGGTTGGATATCTGGTGAACTTCGGGAACATGTGATGAAAACATGTTTCATCATGTTTCTGTATCTTGAATTGAAGTCCTGTCGTCAAATCGGAGTCGTTCAATGTTCTTCCAACTATTGACAAGTCAAGATCAAACCAGACTGGTAACAGACCTTCTGCCATGAACTCCCATGCCTGTCAAGGAGTCAAAAGCTCGTTGAGTGTATGCGCGTGCTCGCGATTGCTTTTTCGCGAATGTTTTGCTTGGAACTGGAACCGAAACCTCATCTATCATCATCTATCCCAAGACCTAGGAAATTGTTGCCGCTGTTTTGCTTCATGTGATGGACAACGCATGAGTGCTTGAGAAAACGTCCAACACCAAGAGATTTACTCTATAAGTACATGATATTTGTTGAAAGCGGAAATGCAATTGCGTTTGCTGGACGATGCGATACAGAGACAGAGTCATCATTCCCGCTACATCACCCTGCCAAGGACTGCGGCTGCAATGAGCTCACAATCAACATCGCTCCAAATGGAACAGGCTTTCAATGCGTTCCCTGCAGTCCCTTTGCTTCTGGGTGATTCATCGGGTCTGAGAAATGCTTGATATCTTTCAAGCTTGATATAGGTTTGATGGGGAAGACGGCAGGAAGGAAGTCTGGACGTTGAAGCAAAAGCCAAGAAACCGGTACAATGATGAAGGTAGCACATCTAGGAAGAAAAGCCTGCACATGACTGCGCTTACATGGACTTGGACTTGACACTTGAAATAAACTCTTATAGCGTGGCCTATGTTAAACCACCAAAAGTTCATGTTGACAATAACTTGTGGTTGAAGTATCATTTGAGACGTGCCTCTAGCATCCTGCCATTTTATCGAAAGTTCCATCGCTGGCCCAAAGATCATTTGGTGCTGGATGACTGGTTCGTTTTGGCTTAGCAGGTGGCGCTTTGTTCCCTAGGTGAAGGCCTTGATTGTCCATTCTCGTCGACCATCCAGTGTCTCAAAGATGGGCCAGAACTTGCGAACGACCAAACGAAGGAGAAATTGCACGGGTTACGGCTGGATTTATGTAAACCATTGTACACCTGTTCGATCTAGTCAGCGCCAAAAGCCATACTACAGAAAATCGAGATTTGTTATGCGGTCCAAGCATCAACTTGTAGCAAAGGGTTTGCGGCCTGAAAGGCTTTCCTTCGCAGAGCGTCGGCGAGACCTTCTCGTTGGTGGCATGTCCTGGATTCTCCACGTAGTTCTTGTAGTTCTCTTTCTCATTCACAGGGGTAGCTGTGACAAAACAAAGACTGGCTGCTGTTCGCTTCCTATTTCGTTTCGCTAAAATTGGATTCAGCCTCGGCTTCAGTTTGCGTGGAGAATTTTTTGGTGTTTTTTTTGGGGGAGAGGGTCCAGTCTGGCTTCTTGGCTTTTGTGGTCTTTGTGGTTTTGTGGCTTTTGTGACTTGTGTCTTATCGGCTTCTTGGTTTCTTGGCTTTGGTGCTTTTGGCTTCTTGGCTACTTTGCCTTTTGTGATTTCTTGGAAGTGTGATGCAACTATTGTGCAGACAACAGGTCATAGATCAATTAGACTAGACATGATACAAGGACAATAATCATGTCAAGAAAGACAAGATCCAACAGTAGAAGATATGGGAACATTTTGATAATATCCAATATGAAATTGTTTACACCCAACGAGGCTGTGCCTCGACCTGCATTCTACATGTCCACAAGATCCATCTTACGCATTAGGGATACAGATTGGATGGTCAAGTGCGCAGACAGATCATAAGTCTGATGATATTTCAGGAGCCCAGTGTAGACTTCAAACCACTGAACACATGAAAATCAACGAAAACTATTGAGAGTCATTGCAAGAATGATGAAAGCCCTTATTGCAAAACAGATGAAAACTATTCAAAGGCCAATGAAGATAACTGCGAAATGGATGAGAACCGCCGACAGATCATTGAGAACCATTGCAAAATCGACGACAAGAATAGCGAAATGGATGCCAACAAGCGACAAATCAATGATAACCATTACAAATTCGGTGAAAACCAATGAAAATCTGATGAAAACCAGTTAAAATCTGATGAAAACCAGTGAAAATATGATTAAGACCAGTGAAAATCTGATTAAGACCAGTGAAAATCACCTGATGAAAACCATGGAAAATCGATGAAAACGCGTGAAAAATCAATGAGAACCATTGTTCGCCCAAACCCCCTCAAAGAAATTACGTCAAAGCAATACGCACCCTTTTTGGGTGAGCTAGTTTGGAGTTGTTGTAAGATTGTGGAGATTTCCTCGCGCTTCCTGATTTGCATTGACGATGGATGGTTTCAAATGCAACTGCATGTATTTGGCTATGTTTGCGCAGGCCCTCTGGTGCCCAGGGTTTGTTCATGTTTGACAACTTCTCCGTGCGATACATAGGTTTGCACGAAGTGTTCAACCGGCATTGGTAGAGCCCGGGCCCGTAACTCTTTTTGGCAGAATGGCCGTAATTGCACACACAGCCCAAACATCAGTTCGTATCATATTCATATAGCTACTACAGCATGGGGCTCGAACAAAAGAGACTTTGGCTGCAAGCTTACAGGTTTGTTGCTTTCCTTGATCTTCAATGGTAGCCTACGATACACTCACCCCACACCAGCTCCAAGCCAGAAGGACTTTGTGCCAGTGGTCAAGGAGGGCTACTACGCTACACAGGAAAACCCTACTGCGGTGCAGCTTGGAAAAACTGGGCCGTTCTTCACAACGTTTTCAGCCACTGAGCAGATGTTTTTGAATGGACAGGCACAGCTGGAATAGAGCACCGCGGAACAAGAATACCGCTTCACCTTGCGAAAAAAATAAAAAAGTAATTTGACTTGACCATTTGTGCGCAGTATGGATGAGGGAACTGTATGGAATTGTCACGCGATATGATTCCTGGGCAAGAGGACAGCAAATCCAACATTTCGTGACTAGCTGTAGTCAAGTAGCCACCGGCTGCAACTAGCACTTGATTCTTGTAAGAAAGCAAGATTTTGAGATGGAGATCCTTGTGTTCACAATGCAGTCACAATTCAGTGTTGAGGTACTTGTGCAAACCTTCACACTTTTGTCCCTTGGCAAATCCAGCTAGTTGGCCCGGAACCTACATCGACAGTTCTAGATAGTTCTAGCCTGGAATGTCAAAATGCACCTCAGGCTTTGTAGTGAAGACAGCAGAAACAAATCGTTTGGATTATTTGGGCGACTTCAAGAACAAAATGTTGCTGTTGCCCTGCTGGCTGTTCCCCGCTCTATGTTACATTTGGAATAAACTTGGGATAATAGATCTTTGATGATTGACAAGTGTTGGATGCCAACATAGATCATCAAAGATCATCATAGCATTGTTACTATTTCGAAAGCTCTTCAATCACACACGCTGGCAAACCATCACCACAGTTGTTCTGGGTTTTCGTTACATGTTGCTCAGGTTGTGTTTTTGTTCGATTTGTCTATCGCAGGCTTTGCTGGATGGTTGTCATCCATGTGAAGTAGATTGGATAAAATCAGATTGAATCCAAACCTTTATTCGCACCATTTTGCACCCAACTGCCAACTGCAACCCCAGAGTCAAACTTTAAAGAAACCGAATTCAGCATAATTCCCTTTCGAGGCCAAAGGGGTCGACCTGGTGACTGCAGAGGTAGCGACCTCCACCGCGCAGCATTTCCATCGATTTTTCGGGAGAGACTAGAAGATGATATTTTCGACAGAAATTGGTTGTCTGCACCGTTTGGAGATGAAATTAGAAGGCGGCAGAGAGGCGGCAGAGACGCTACAGCGCCGATGCCGATGAGCGCATTGTTGTTAACATCATTTTGGTTTTGTGCCGTCTGATGATTTCGTGGTAATGTATTGACCGTGCCAATGAGCTAGTCTCTGGTGACACGTGTTGAAATCTCACATTGGCGCAAGATTTGTACAAGATTTGCACAAGATTTGCCCGCATTGGTTCTACATCCTGTCTATGGTATGTTATGTCTATACTATACCGTCTCGGAGTACTCTCTTTGTGACAGAATGGTGCAAACAGCATTCTCCCGCAAAGACATCATGGAAAAACGTAGCAACATATGGTGTGACAACGCCACCGAGTGTAAAATCAGTAGAATGAAGTCATCAAGATCATAGATCCCCATGTTTTTTGTTGTGTTTTGTTTGGAAAGTATGTGTCATGATTTGGGTCCTATGTCAGCCTAGTCAGCCTAGTCAGCCTTGTGAGTGCACAGGTGGGTTGCGGGGAGTTCCCTGTGCTAAGTGCCAAGATGGACAGATGCTGGGCAGGCATTTGCACCATTTTGCACCCGTTTTTGCCGGGGAATGTAGCATAATGTATCTGTGAAGGATGGAGTGAGGAGAAGGACTTCGAGGGAGTTTTGCACCCTGTTTTTGCTCGTACAAGGGGTTGTCCTTGCACTGGTTTGATGTCGGTCCAGGCGTGCACAGTTCTACAAGTAAAAACACCCCGCAACATGTCCCATTTGTTGTGGGCTGCTGCAGGAAATTTCTGTGGGAAATGTGACCGAAGTTAGAGGTCCAGAGCTTTATTTAGAAGCTTTCTGGTGACCCCACAATCCAAACATCAACAACCCTTGCAAGGGATGAATGTTCAACAGAAGAGTTCAAGGGAATCTTCAATGGCTTCGGAATGCCTTCAGAACACCTTCATCCCAATGGTACAATCCGGCCAAAAGATGCCCGTACCATCGACAGGCAGGGACTTGAGCGCAATTCGTCATGGAATGGCGTGAATGCTTTATTCATCTTTACTCTTTGTATTTGTTCTGTTTGTTTGAGTGCAGTTTTGGCCGAGATTTGATGCGTGCATTGCATGCATTGGTGTCTTGCGCGACAGCTTCGCATGTGCTAGCTTGCTCTCGTAACTGCAGTCCTCAGAATCGGACCCTCCTTACATGCAACGGCGTGTGAAACTACCCGGAAAGAGTGAGCAACGATGCCATTGCATATGATACAATATGATGCAACATGATGCAACATTATGCAACATGTACTTGTCCGATCTTGTCCGTTGCCTTCTTCGTTGCTTTCTTCGTGACGTTGCAAATTAGCATCTCAAATCGGGATCATCGGGATCACTTGCCGTGCCTTGAGAGTGAAATGTTGTGGCTGAAAAGTCTTCACAAAATTTCCGAAGCGTACCAAATTGGCCGAGTTTCAGAATTCCAAGGACTTGGTCCGGCGACCAGTGTGTGGATTGTGGACTTGCAGGGTCGCCCGTGGCATGGGTGCTTGGCATCTCTGATGCAGATGCTCCACCCTATGGGAAAAAGTGAGAGCCAAGAATCAGGAATCGTGACAGCTGGATCGCTTTATGTCTGTTTCGGGTTTTCTCAAAACTGTATCTTTGTTGAAGTCGGTATTGTATGATGGACATTAAAACAGTTTCCTCATGATTCTTGTTTTCAAACTTGGGAATTGCACCGGCAAAAAACTCAAGTAGCCGAAGGTATTTGCAACTCTGCTTGGGGTCAGGGAAGTTGTATTTTCAGCTCATGCTATCCCATTGGCAGTGAACTTTGACGTTTCCCAAAATGGACTATTTGAAATGGCGTGCGCATTTCAAATCTTCTTGCGCAGATAAAACCTCGCAGGTTCGTTCATTCACTCACTCATTCATCCATCCACCAATTCATTCATTCATTCATTCATTCATGCATTCACTCACGCAGTCAGACATAGGCGTGTCTTGTTTCATGCAAGCATGCTTGTGTTCATTCCTTGAAACTATTCTTTCATCCATTTGGTCATTGGTTTAGTTGTTACTCTATTCATTGGTTTTTTTTGTATCTCCTGATTTTGTTTGAAACTTCCGCCCCTGTGCGGCCGGGCGCTGACCTGTAGCTACATTCTCCAGATTTGAGTTTGAACTGGTTGAGGTTGGAATGTTGGGCCTGGTCAGACCTGGTTTCGACTGTCATGACCGCCACAAGAATGAATCTCAATTGGGACCTGATCGGACAATTGCCCACAGCCGAGGCATTTTGATTGGAATGGCCGGCTTGGCCGGTTTCTATTATATCGGCAACGCAGAGGTCAGGGCTGAAGAGTCAAGGGTGGCCAAGACATTCGTAAAGGATGTCTATTGGACATCTCATATGACGTCCATTTTGGATGGCACATGGTTTTTGCATCACCGAGCTGTTCATTGTATTTATTTTGTTCAAATGATGCTGTCTTGATTTGCAAGGCTTGTCCGGCAACAAGTGTTTTTCATGCAAACAGGCAATGCGGTTGGATTTGCAGCACTGCGGTATTCAAATCCTGTAGCGGCAGCTTGAAATTTGCAGCTAGATAGATTGTCGCTGGCCTCCCGAGCACCGTGTAATTTGCAGAAATTGTTTTAGTTCGGCTTCGGCGTTGTGTTTTCATAGTCTTGTGAGGTCACAGCGCAAGCTTCACCGATCAAGGCGCATCAGCTGTGCGATGAAATTTGCATGATGTCTGGAGATGTCTGGAGTTGTTTCAGATGTGAAAGTGGGCGACCTGAGAACCAGGAACCAGGTGTCTTTGGGGGATAGTTGTTCCTGGAAACGCATAAGAGCTGGTTCTAAAGCAAGAAATCACACACATGGTATGAGGTGATTTCGTGTCAAAACATCCACACAAGAGGTGTGTCCAGCTGAGAACATCAAGTTTTATGAAGTACAGTAGTGGACCAGTGGTCCTGGGAACGAACATCCACGTGATTGCCAATACAACATAATGCAACAGCAACTTTACAACCCAGTAAAACCTTGACCCCCACAATTAAACTCAGCTTAGAACACAAAACCAGACAGAACATGGTGCAAAATTTCCCAGAAAGCAAAAACCATATGAGAAATGCAAAGTGCAGAGACATTTGCCGAAGCGCGCCAAAGCAAACTCAAACGGACCCCAGAAACATTCAAGGAATGAACAGACACACGTAAGAAAAATGGATATCTTTGTGATTGTTGTGATTGTTGGGTATGCTGGAATCATGTCACACACTGCTCGCCAGAGCACAATGAAAGCTCTTCGAAGCTGAACTACCAGCATCAGCAGAAATCACCACATCGAGATCTGAGACGCTAGAGACTGGGGACAGCAGGGAGCTTGCCAGGCTTTGGAGTAGAGCTCTGACTGAGAGGGATCCCAACAACACCCTCACCTCAAAGCAAAAAACGAGCGCGGCATTGCGCAGCTTTTCATTCTGAGCTGAGCATGGTTGAGGAAAATTAGCCAGCCACACTCCATAGCTAAGCACTCCAACCACGGAACAAAAAAGATCCCATTGTTATTGGAAAGTCCCGGGATTCGAGCACTCCGAAAAAAGAGACAGAACCCCATTTGACACCAATTGCGTTCATTTCGTATGGAAGTGCGCGCTGGCTTGTAGCGTCGAAACAGCGCCAAAAATCACACTGCAAACAAAAGGCTAAGAGCTGCCAAGGTTTCCAAACGAACACTAAACCAGAGGGCCAGAGGGGAGTTGCCCAAAGGTGCCCACACTGAAACAGAGCTGCGTCAAACAAAATTTCACATTGAAATAGCCTTGTGGACCCAACTGAAGTGTTCGACCATGTCCCTTAGACGCTTGGGAAGTGCAATGCATCCAGAAGCGCCTCACAAAGCGATGAGACGCGGCCCCAAGTTTCCTGCTCCTACACCTTGGTAGACACAACCGATAGACCCTTCTGAGTTGCTTGACACCGGGGTAGACCCAACCAAAGGGTCCAACAAAACTAATACACCTTACTGAAGTGTTTGACAACAGTATTGGAAACAACAGAAGTGCCAGTTTTGTATTAGGCCAACAGAAGGGCAGACAGATTGGATCCGCTTAATCGGAGTAGATGGGGTTGGGCAAAACCAAAAGAGAGTAGAGCGGAACTTGCTGTCAGTATCCAAGTCGAGCTCTGATGAAAATGCGAAAACAAGAACAGACGCTGTTGGATTCAGGTGCTCACCATGGCCTGTGGTTTGACCGTCAATGTGATGCAGACGGTTGCTTTCTGGAATGATGACCGTGCCCTGGACGCAGAGATTTGCGACAAAGCCAAGGGCTGGGAAGTTCTTCTCGGGGACAGGAGGCAATGATCACACCTGTGTCTCCACATTAGGTACTTCAAAAATTGAAGTATCTCACATCTTGGTAGAGCCATATGTCAGTATGTCATGTGCCATGCCATGCAATTCTGACAGTCGCAACTGTGAGGGCGAAGTGGAAATATGAGGTTTTGCGGTTTTTTTGAAGTCCTTGAGCACATTGAAAATCCAAACGCCAAAGAACTCTTTGTTCGCGCGAATCCTTCACAAGACAAGGCATTTTCAGTGAAAACACGCAAGGGCAACAAACGCTCGGTCGCGAAAATTATGGACACGAGTTACTTTATGTTCATTAGTTTGGGTAGCCAAGTCATTGAGTTTAAGGACATTTGAAGATGCTTGTTTGGATATGGTGCTTGCGAAGAAGTGCAGAGACACAATGGGTATTTGGCGCCTTCAGAAAAGCTAAGCGGCCAAAAGACACACAATAAAGCCAATACATGTTCACTGGATGTAGCTGGCGCCTCCTAAGACAACAGAAATTCAAATAGAGAAGCCGACCCGGCCTTTCAAACAGTATTCTTGTACTTGTTTCAGATGCTTTCTATCTCTTCACGCATCTCTGCGAAACGGCAACATACGGCAAGTATTTTGAAAGAGTTTGGATTCAGTTTGGGCCTCTGACCGGGTTCGCTGTTTTCGCCTTGCCTAAGGTCAAGTGGCCGAAAGTAATGGAGACGACCTCCTCAGGACTAAACCGGGAAGCACGCCCATTGCACGGAAGCCAGCAGAAAGATAGTTGGAACACATTGGAACGCGTTGGAACGCAGTTGGCCAAGTTGGCTGAACAAGATTGATGGTAATTACCGGTAGATAGGGAAATATGGGCAAGCATTGCGCCAACATGTTAGTTCTGTTCTAGTTGTCAAAGTTTGGGTGGCCACGGCCATTGGTCGCTGAATTTCATGGCAGAAGCATCAAGAGAAAAAATATAGATGCATCTATGAAATTCAAGGCTGGATAACCCTGCATGTCAACTTCTTCCAATAATTTCAAATATTCTTTTAAATATGTGTGCAAGTGGGATGGGAAAGGCAGGAAAGATACAGGATCTGGTGGAGCACCGGTTGTTTGCCAGAGTTGTGTGCGGAAGATTTGTGTGTGAAAGAGTTGTGAGAAAGAGGTGTGTTTGAAAGAGTTGTCTGTGTGAAAGAGTTGTGTGTGAAAGAGTTATGTGTGAAAGTGTTGGGTGTGAAAGAGGTGTGTGGGAAGGAGTTGTGTGTAACAATGTTGTGTGCGTGGAAGAGTTGTGTGTGGAGGAGCTGTGTGTGAAAGAGTTGCATGGGAAGGAGTTGTGGGTGGAAGAGTTGTGCGCGGAAGATTTGTGTGTGAAAGAGTTGTGTGAGAAAGAGGTGTGTTTGAAAGAGTTGTGTGTGAAAGAGTTGTGTGTGACAGAGTTGGGTGTGAAAGAGGTGTGTGTGTGTGTGTGTATGTGTGTGTGTGTATGTGTGTGTATGTGTGTGTGTGAAAGAGTTCTGTGTGAAGGAGTTGTGTGTGTGACGATATTGTGTGCGGAAGATTTGTGTGTGAAAGAGTTGTGTGCAAAGGAGGCGTGTATGAAAGAGTTCTGTGTGAAAAAGTCTTTGTGCGAAAGAGTTGCGCGCGTGTGTGTGTGTGTGTGTGCGCGTCTGTGTGTGTGTGTTTGTGTGACAAATGTGTTGTCCAATCATTGCCGAGTATCTACCATTTTCACCTTCGTTTTCTGTCCGCTGTTTTTTGATTGAGTAACTTTGGAGTCCGGTTTCCATCGTGTATTTTGAGCCTCGGTCTTTGTTATTTTGTGTGTATGACCTAAAAATTTGAATCTTGCGTCCAAAGGAGATTTTTTTCACCGATAGAGCATTTTGCCCAGAGATCGACCGCGCCAAGCGCACCATTGTCGAAAAATAATTCGAGAGCAGACACCGTTTTCTTCTGGCCACGTCTAAAGGACATTTCGCGACGCATCATTTTTACTTTGCGTAGGTGCAGTATCGCCCAGAGACCACTGCGCACAATCTGCTGTTTAGCCAACATATTATATTGACTAGTTTCCTTGCTAGGAACCCTGTCTCAATTGGGCACGACAAAGCATAGTGCTCAACGCATTGCTTTCGAACTTGCGCTCTGGGTTGGGCCCTTACCAGGGCTATGCATGAGTACTGAGAGCGGTTTAAATACGCTGTCAAGCATCAAGAGAGATATATAGAGGAATAGCTGTGCCAGACAGCCTGAGAGTGAAAACAGTGCTTGCAGCCTGGGAAGACGCCGTAGCTGATCCTAGCGCCTTGAATAGGACGCTGCTGCCCCTCCTCAGCCTTCCCCCAATCCCCCCTCCCGATTTTTTACCTTGAAATTCAATCTTGCGCGCATGTGGAGTTATTGTACATTGTTTAATATGTGTGTTTTATATGTTTTATATTTCTATAGATTTAGAGATATTATATATATATACCGCACAATCATACAGAGCCTCTATATATACTCGTTTGCGCGCATTATACCCCTAAAAAGGTTAAACCAACCCCAAAAGAAATTTTCCAGCAACCCGAAATAGATTTAAATAAACCTAAGCAACCCCAAGAAAACTTGAAACCAACTTCACAGAAATCCTCAAGCAACAGTATGAAACATGCAACGAAATTCTGTGCACCCAAGAGGGCGGTGCCTCAATTTACAGTTCACATTCTACATGTTCAAATGAAAACCATTACAAAATCGGTAAAGGCAATGAAAACCTATGAAGATAGTCGAAAAACAAAGCATAAACCATCGACAAAATTTCGAGCAGGTCCTGTAAGCGGCTGTTTCTAGTGCTGTCCCTTGCCCGCTCCATGTCGTGCCAACACCTTCTTTACGCTAGTACCATGTGCGCTTTGCTATGGGCAATTTTTTCTTAAATCCCGGGACCATTGTTTTTGATCCGCGTCACTTTTTATTTCTTTGCCTCCTCCCCCTCCTCCTCCTCCTCGACTCCTCCTCCTCCTCCTCCTCCTCCTCCTCGATGCCTCCCCATCCCCATCCTGCACCAGTCACATATTTTTTCCTTGCTGCCGGACATGGCAGGGAGTTGCTGCAGGCTTCAGGTTTTAGTGGGCGGATATTTTTCTTAGCGCGTTTATATCTATCTGTCGGCGCAGGTAAGATATTTGCTTCTTGATGCAGTGTTTTTTGATCAGTGCCCCAAATGCCGTGAATCAAGCATTGAATTAAAAACGCATCACAGTTTTAACGCGTTCTCATGAGTTTTCTGCAGGATTGCAGTTTATGGTCCTTGACGTTCAAAGTCTTGGTCTGGAGTGCTTCTTCGGTTCTGGCGCGGTGGCACGTTACATATCCACCGCTGCGGTGTTCCCAACCATCTTGATGTGGCCCCTCCGCTGCACAATAAAGGCATGTCCAGGCCGGGCAGATCATTGCAAATCATTGCGGGTCATTGACAATCATTGCAGCATTTCATGGCCGTTTCATTTTCCAATGTCTTTCAGTTTCAAGGCTTGTCTTCTGCAAAGGATTTGTCCCTCCATAAGAACTGACAGCGACATGACTGTTTCGGTCCTGGAAGTGAAGCAGAAAGGCTGATGACCGGCCAATGGGATAAGCAAACTTTGCAGTACGTTTGTTCTCAAATTTGCAGTACCCCCGCGGTGGCACTTTCAGCATCTAGACTTTTGCTAGAAAATAACCATACCAGTAGTACCGCACAAGGCGGCGGTGGAAGTTTCAAAGATAGGAAACCTATAGGAGAGGTTGGTTGCTGTGAATGATGGGTGGCAGAGCGAACCCACTGATGGACCGACAAGTGGTTGGAGGCATAGGTGTAGTTTTGGTTGTGATTGTAATTGTAATGTAGTTGTTGTTGTAGTTGTAGTGGTTATTGCGGGTGTAGTTGTTGTAGTTGTAGTTGTTGTAGGTGTTGTAGTTTTAGTTTTAGCTGTCATGTGGTTGAAGTTGTAGCTGTAGCTGTTGTAGCTGTAGTTGTTGTAGTTGTAGTTGCTGTAGTTGTAGTTGTAGCTGTTGTAGTTGTAGTTGAAGTTGTAGTTGAAGCTGTAGCTGTAGTTGTTGTAGTTGTAGTTGTAGTGGTTGTAGTTGTAGTTGTAGTGGTAGTGGTATTGGTAGTGGTAGTGGTAGTTGTAGTTGTAGTGTAGTGTAACGCTCGGAAACGAAGCAAATCTGCGCTCCATTTTCCAAGGTGACCACATCAAAAACGAAGCGCTTCTGCAAGACCTCCATCAAAAATGGGAAGTTGAGCGTGCAGCTGACAGCCTCGTACCAATGCGTTTTGTGATTTTTCCCCAAACAGTGTGTTCACACTGAGGGGTTCTTGCGGTAAGAGTAAAGGCCTGGTGTGATCGACGTGCGCCCCATTTTTCCTGTAAATTTCCATGTATTGTGTTTCATCGTCTCGTTTCGACTGCGCAGGCTCGCACAAAGTGCTGTGCGCGTTTCGGGGGCCGATCTAGGGCGCGCAGATTTCCTGTAAATTTTCGTACAAAAGTTCCTCTTTGAGATGTCCATGTGCGTTTCGACTGCGCAGGCTCGCACGGATTTGTGGGGCGACGGTGGCCATGTCGAAAAGGTATCGTTTTACCTGCGTGCCGTGCTTGTTTTTTGAGCTATGTCCATTTCGTGTGGCAGGCGTGGAACATTCGGGGCATTTGGAGGTCGGAAACGTCGTTTTGTGTGGCAGGCGGAGGACAAATGGCACTTTTCAAAAAGTGTGGCAGGCGTGGGGCATTTTGCACGTTGCTAAAACGTTGGCAGGCGTGGCTCAAAATGAGAGGTGCTTTTGGAGCTCATTTTTCGTGGCAGGCGCAGTATTCGGTGAACTTGGACGACNGCTAAAACGTTGGCAGGCGTGGCTCAAAATGAGAGGTGCTTTTGGAGCTCATTTTTCGTGGCAGGCGCAGTATTCGGTGAACTTGGACGACGTTTTGAAGGGGTCGAAAGTCGCGTTTTGTGAAACTGGCGTCGATTTGGATTTTGGACATGGTGATGATTTCGCGTGGCAGGCGCAGTACTTCGATGACCTCGGGCTCGTTTTTCGTGGCAAACGCAATACTTCGTGGACCTCGACAAAAAAGTGGCTGAGACCTAGGTAAAACGTCGTTTTTGACATTTTCAATGTTCGTTTTTCGTGGCGCGCGCAATGTTTGCGCATCGGATTGCTCTCGCTGTGGAGCGGTGCGAATTTTGTAACTTCAGATGCAACCCTTTCGCACGAAATGGACGTCGGCCTTCAAAAACTGGTGTGAAATTGACATTTTGCAACTTCAGATGCAACCCTTTCGCACGAAATGAAGTTCGACTTCAAAAACTGGTGTGAAATTGCAATTTTACAACTTCAGATGCAACCCTTTCGCACGAAATGAAATTCGGACTTCAAAAACTGATGTGAAATTGCAATTTTACAACTTCAGATGCAACCCTTTCGCACGAAATGAGGTTCGAGTCGCAAAAACTTGTGTAAAATTGCAATTTTGCTACGTCTTGTTGAAAGATCTCTTAGGGACATCTTGCAAAGAGATCTTAACCTCTTGTGAAGATCTTGCGCAGAGACATTGCATATAGATCTCTATTGCAGAGATCTTGCCAAGAAGTCCCTTGCGTAGATCTTGCCAAGAGAGCTTCTACAGAGATCTGATACAGAGATCTTGCCAAGAGACCTCTCACAGAGAGCTTGCACAGAGATCTTGCCAAGAGACCACTTTCAGAGATCTTCTACAGAGATCTTGCCAAGAAGTCCCTTGCATAGATCTTGCCAAGGGACCTCTTACGCAGAGCTTGTACAGAGATCTTGCCTAGGGACCTCTTATAGAGATCTTCTACAGGGATCTTGCCAAGAGACCTCTTATAGAGATCTTCTACAGAGATCTTGCCAAGACGTCCCTTGCATAGATCTTGCCAAGAGACCACTTTCAGAGATCTTCTACAGAGATCTTGCCAAGAGAGCTTCTACAGAGATCTGATACGGAGATCTTGCCAAGAGACCACTTACAGAGAGCTTGTGCAGAGATCTTGCCAAGAGACCACTTTCAGAGATCTTCTACAGAGATCTTGCCAAGAGACCTCTTATAGAGATCTTCGACAGAGATCTTGCCAAGAAGTCCCTTGCATAGATCTTGCCAAGAGACCTCTTATAGAGATCTTCTACAGAGATCGTACCGAGAGAGCGTCTACAGAGATCTGATACAGAGATCTTGCCAAGAGACCACTTACAGAGAGCTTGTACAGAGATCTTGCCAAGAGACCTCTTACAGAGAGCTTGCACAGAGACCTTGCCAAGAGACCACTTTCAGAGATCTTCTACAGAGATCTTGCCAAGAAGTCCCTTGCGTAGATCTTGCCAAGAGAGCTTCTACAGAGATCTGATACAGAGATCTTGCCAAGAGACCTCTTACAGAGAGCTTGCACAGAGATCTTGCCAAGAGACCACTTTCAGAGATCTTCTACAGAGATCTTGCCAAGAAGTCCCTTGCATAAATCTTGCCAAGAGAGCTGCTATAGAGAGCTTCTACAGAGATCTCATAAAGAGATCCCTGCTCTAGAGATCCTGTACAGAGGTCTTGCCAAGACACCTCTTTTGGAGATCTTCTCTAGAGACATTGCATAGATCTATATTGCAGAGATCTTGCCAAGAGGTCTCTTGCATAGATCTTCCCAAGGGACCTCTTACAGAGATCTTATACAGAGATCTTGCCAAGAGACCCCTTTCAGAGATCTTCTACAGAGATCTTGCCAAGAGACCTCTTATAGAGATCTTCTACAGAGATCTTGCCAAGAAGTCCCTTGCAGGGATCTTGAAAAGAGAGCTGCTATAGAGAGCTTCTACAGAGATCTCATAAGAAGATCGTGCCAAGAGACCATCTGCGTAGATCTCTATTGCAGAGATCTTGCCAAGAGGTCTCTTGCATAGATCTTCCCAAGAGAGTTGCTACAGAGATCTGATACAGAGATCTTGCGAAGAGACCTCTTACAGAGATCTTGTAAAGAGATCTTGCCAAGAGGTCTCTCACATAGATCTTGCCAAGAGAGCTGTCTAGAGAGCTTCTACAGAGATCTCATAAAGAGATCTTGCCAAAAGACCTCTAAAAGACACCTTGCACATAGATTTTACCAGGGCACCAGCACCATCCTCCACCTCATCTTCCGTATTGTCATCATCCTCATCCTCATCATCATCATCATCATCATCGTCATCATCATCATCGTCATCGTCATCATCATCATCATCATCATCATCCTCAACATCATCCTCCTCCACCTCACCATCCTCAACATAATCCTCCTTCACCTCGACATCCTCAACATCATCATCCTCAACATCATCATCCGCAACAGCATCACCTTCATCTTCATCTGCGTCTGCATCTTCATCTTTATATTCAACTTCATCATCATCATCATCATCATCACCATCATCATCATCATCATCATCATCATCCTCATCCCCATCCTTATCTAACATTATCATACATTATCATCACACCCCCACACTGTTTGGGGTCTCTTGCCGGGATAATTCCATGCCATGTCGCTATAGTATTGCGCCTGCCACGAAAAAGTGAAGCCGAAGTGTTGCACCTGTCACGCAAAGTCATCTTCGCAAACCTTAAGATCTGATGCTCCAAAATGGAACCTTTCTCAGGAAATCTGCGCCCTGACCGCTGAACATGTCTGCTAGATGTGTCTTGTATTGCGCCTGCCACCCGAAATGTCTCTCTGCAGATCCTCTTCCAGTGTCCCACGCCATCCATCGTTGTAGAGAAGGCTACAAAACCCACAGGTTTAGCGCGCTTTTGACAAGGTGCAGAATCCCTTGCGCCTGCCACACAAAATGAAGCCTGAACATCCAAAAATGGTCCGGGCATGCGGTGCTTTTACCATGTTCACTTCCAAATGTTCCAAACGTGCTTCGCGCCACAATGGCGTGCACTTTTTCGACATCTCAACTGCCAAACGTGGTCCGGTGCTGCGGGGTTTTTAACATTTTGACTTCCCCATGTGCTTTACGCCACAATGCCATGCACCTTTTCGGCATCTCAACTTCCAAAAGTGTTCTGAGACCGTCAGTTTTTAACGCTTTTTACTTCCGCATGGGCTTCGCGCCACAACAGCGTGCACTTTTTCCACATCTCAACTTCCAAAAGTGCTCCGAACCCGTCAGTGTTTAACACTTTTGACTTCCAAGCGCGCTTCGCGCCACAACGGCGTGCACTTTTTCCACATCTCAATTTCCAAAAGTGGTCCAAACCCGTCAGTTTTTAACGCGTTTTACTTCCAAACGCGCTTGGCGCCACAACGGCGTGCAATTTTTCATCTCTCATCTGCCCAGATGTCTCCGCACCCGCCGCTTTAGCGAGCCGACTTTTCGACTCTCCGGAGCTACAAAACATTGGAAAAAGACGTTGTTTCGCGACTCTCCTACCTTTTTCTCGCGCCTGCATCTTCTCTCTTCTGACTTTATCCTGTCTGGTTTTTTCTCTCTTTTGACTTTCTCCCTGTCTGATCTTCTCTCTTCTGACTTTCTTCCTGTCTCTACTTTTCCATCTGTCCATATTGTCGGAAGTTTGACTTCTAAACTTCCTTCGGCAATATTGATAATCACTAGGCCTCAAAAATAGCTTCGTGGTTACAGCCTGAGCTGACACTGGCTCATGTCCCGGACGTGGTTTCAAATACTTATTTTGGCCCTGGTCTATATCAAATAGTTTTCCTCACGTGTTGCAGTTTGAAACATGACTTGAGACACGGTTTCTCATTTCTTCTGGCACGAACAGTTCAGACCGGCTCAAAAAAGCTCATCATGCTGAAACAAACCATGGTTACGTGCTTGATTTGTCCCGATCTATTGCACAGATGCTTTGTATATTGATCACCCGGCCGTGTGGACGAGCCGCTGCTTCCCAGTGCTGTTGCAATGTATTTGGGGTCCGTGTCTTTGAACACCCTCATCAAGTGGAAACTGGTGCACGATTCCCTTTGGATTGGCTGCCTTCATCTTTGCTCTTGCCCTTGCTTATGCTTTGTTCATGCCTACGGTGTTTCATATTATTCATATCATAGCGGATGTTCTTTGGGGCTTGGATTGATTGGAAAAGTCTGATGTTCACGTCCAACCAACACATCCTGTGCAATGATGTGGATTTGATGTTTGCCATCTACATCGGAAAGTAACACTTGTCAACCGCAGTAGTTGGAGTCTTTGAGGTTGCTCACCTGCTCGCTGGCCTCCGGTTTTTTCCCCAAATGCGCTCCTCTTCGCCGTTTTCAGTACCTTGGCTGCAGAAGAGTAGGCAAAGTGGGCACGTAGCAGGTATCCAATTTGCTTGCCACGTATGTAGAAAGAGAAGCACCTGATGTAATATTGGGCCTTGGCTAGTGGGGCGGGTTAGTATGGCAGAAAGTTTTCAGCGCCAACTCCAGCACCTTGGAAAAGGTGGGGGGGGGCCTCTATCGTGTTAATTTTTTCCCCACGTCTTTGTGTGGGGTTCTTGTTTTTTGTTGTGCATCCGCCGCTCCGACCGCCCGCCCAACTTTCATACACACAACTCACTCACACACACAACTTATCCACACACAACTTGCTCACACACAACTTACTCACACACAACTTACCCACACAAAACGTACTCACACACAAGTTACTCACACACAACTCACTTACACACAACTTACCCACACACACACACAACTTACTTACACACAACTTACTCACACGCAACTTACTCACTCACAACTTATCCGCACACAACGTACTCACACACAACTTACTCACACACACAACTTACTCACACACACAACTTACTCACACACAGCTTACTTACACACAACTTCCTTACACACAACTCACTTACACACAACTCACTTACACACAACTTACTCACACACAACTTACTCACACATAACGTACTCACATACAACTGGCTCACATAGAAGACATGAACCTTCACTTTGTGTGGCAGGCGTGGCACTTGGCGACATGGACCTTCACTTTGTGGCAGGCGTGGCACTTGGTGACATGGACCTTCACTTTGTGTGGCAGGCGTGGCATATGGCACTCAGCTGGCTCCTATGACCTGCTTGGTCGCCGGTGATGCTGGTGACGCCGCGTCACCTTGTGTGGCAGGCATGGCACTTGGAGACATCGACCTTCACTTTGTGTGGTAGGCGTGGCACTTGGTGACATGGGCTTTCACTTTGTGTGGCAGGTGTGGCACTTATGGCACCCAGCTGGCTTGTGTGACGCGCTTTGTCGCCGGTGACGCCGGGGACGCCGCGTCACTTTGTGTGGCAAGCGTGGCACTTGGAGACATTGACCTTGACTTTGTGTGGCAGGTGTGGCACTTGGTGACATGGACCCTCACTTTGTGTGGCAGTGGTGGCGCTTATTATGGCATTCACCTGTGACGCGCTTGGGTCCCGTTGACGCCGCGTCACCTTGTGTGGCAGGCGTGGCACTTGGAGACATCGACCTTCACTTTGTGTGGCAGGCGTGGCACTTGGTGACATGGACCTTCACCTTGTGTGGCAAGGGTGGCACTCATGGCACTCAGCTGGCTCCTGTGACGCGCTTGGTCGCCGGTGACGCCGGTGACGCCACGGCACTTTGTGTGGCAGGCGTGGCACTTGGAGACATCGACCTTCACTTNCTTGGTCGCCGGTGACGCCGGTGACGCCACGGCACTTTGTGTGGCAGGCGTGGCACTTGGAGACATCGACCTTCACTTTGTGTGGCAAGCGTGGCACTTATGGCGCTCAGCTGGCTCCTGTTCCTGTGACGGGCTTGGTCGCTGGTGATGCCGGTGACGCCGCGTCACTTTGTGTGGCAGGCGTGGCGCTTGGAGACATCGACCTTCACTTTGTGTGGCAGGCGTGGCCCTTGGTGACATGGGCCTTTACTTTGTGTGGCAGGTGTGGCACTTATGGCATTCAGCTGGCTTGTGTGACGCGCTTGGTCGCCGGTGACGCCGGTGACGCCGCGTCACCTTGTGTGGCAGGCGTGGCACTTGGAGACATCGACCTTCACTTTGTGTGGTAGGCGTGGCACTTGGTGGCATGGACCTTCACTTTGTGTGGCAAGGGTGGCACTCATGGCACTCAGCTGGCTCCTGTGACGCGCTTGGTCGCCGGTGACGCCGGTGACGCCGCGTCACTTTGTGTGGNCTTGCTCACACATTTTGTGTGGCACGCGTGGCACTTGGTGACATCGACCTTCACTTTGTGTGGCAGGCGTGGCACTTATGGCATTGACGCCGCGTCACCTTGTGTGGCAGGCGTGGCACTTGGAGACATCGACCTTCACTTTGTGTGGCAGGCGTGGCACTTGGCGACATCGACCTTCACTTTGTGTGGCAGGCGTGGCACTTGGTGACATGGACCTTCACCTTGTGTGGCAAGGGTGGCACTCATGGCATTCAGCTGGCTCCTGTGACGCGCTTGGTCGCCGGTGACGCCGGTGACGCCACGGCACTTTGTGTGGCAGGCGTGGCACTTGGAGACATCGACCTTCACTTNCTTGGTCGCCGGTGACGCCGGTGACGCCACGGCACTTTGTGTGGCAGGCGTGGCACTTGGAGACATCGACCTTCACTTTGTGTGGCAAGCGTGGCACTTGGTGGCATGGACCTTCGCTTTGTGTGGCAAGGGTGGCACTCATGGCATTCAGCTGGCTCCTGTGACGCGCTTGGTCGCCGGTGACGCCGGTGACGCCGCATCACTTTGTGTGGCAAGCGTGGCACTTGGAGACATTGACTTTCACTTTGTGTGGCAGGTGTGGCACTTGGTGACATGGACCCTCACTTTGTGTGGCAAGGGTGGCACTCATGGCACTCAGCTGGCTCCTGTGACGCGCTTGGTCGCCGGTGACGCCGGTGACGCCGCGTCACTTTGTGTGGNTCACTTTGTGTGGCAAGGGTGGCACTCATGGCACTCAGCTGGCTCCTGTGACGCGCTTGGTCGCCGGTGACGCCGGTGACGCCGCGTCACTTTGTGTGGCAGGCGTGTGCACTTGGAGGCATCGACCTTCACTTTGTGTGGCAGGCGTGGCACTTGGTGACATGGACCCTCACTTTGTGTGGCAGGGGTGGCGCTTATGGCATTCACCTGTGACGCGCTTGGGTCCCGTTGACGCCGCGTCACTTTGTGTGGCAGGCGTGGCACTTGGAGTCATCGACCTTCACTTTGTGTGGCAGGCGTGGCGCTTGCTGACATGAACCTTCACTTTGTGTGGCAGGCTTGGCACCTGCTGCCATCGACGTCTGTTTTGTTCCCGAGAGCAACTGAGCGAAGGGTTCTTCTAAAAGCGGGGGTCTGCCATACATCTTCACATACTCACATCTTCAGATCCTCACATCTTCACATCTTCACATCCTCACATCTTCACATTTTCACATCTTCACATTCTCTTTCTCTCTTTCTCTCTCTTTCTCTCCCCCTCTCTCTTTCCCTCTCTCTCTCTCTCTCCCCCTTGCTCTCTCTCTCTCTCCCCTCTCTCTCTCTCTCTCTCTCTCTCTCTCTCTCTCTCCCTTTCACTCTCTCCTTCTTTTTCTTTCTCTCTCTAGGCCGCGGCAATGCCGACGAGCTGTCACAAAACGTCAACCCTTTCGCATGAAATGAAATTCGATCGTCAAAAACTGAGGTAAAATTGCGATTTCAAGGTGTCGGCGGCAACCCTTACGCACGAAATAAGGTTCGACCGTGAAAAACTGTGGTAAAATTGCGATTTCAAGGTGTCCGCTGCAGCCCTTACGCACGACATGAGATTCGATCGTCAAAAGCTGGGGTAAAATTGCGATTTCAGGTGTCTCAGCAACCCTTCCCGCGCGAAATGAAGTTCGATCGTGAAAAACTGAGGTAAAATTGCGATTTCAAGGTGCGGCGGCAACCCTTACACACGAAATGAGGTTCGATCGTGAAAAACTGCCGTAAAATTGCGATTTCAAGGTGTCCGCCGCAACCTTTACGTACGAAATAGGTTCGCTCGTCAAAAACTGAGGTAAAATTGGGATTTCACGTGTCTCGGACAAAACTTTCCCGCACAAAATGAAGGCCGATCGTGAAAAACTGACCTAAAATTGCGATTTCAAGGTGTCGGCGGCAACCCTTACGCACGAAACGAGGTTCGATCGTCAAAAACTGCGGTAAAATTGCGATTTCAAGGTGTCCGCGGCAACCTTTACGCACGAAATGAGGTTCGATCGTCAAAAACTGCATGAGGTAAAATTGCGATTTCACGTGACCCCGAAGCAACCCTTTCCCGCACGAAATGGGGTTCGAGCGTCAAAAACTGAATAAGATTGCGATTTCAAGGTGTCGGCGGCAACCCTTACGCACGAAATGAGGTTCGATCGTCAAAAACTGGGGTAAAATTGCTTTTCAACTGTGCTGGATAAACCCTTCCCACACGAAATGCGGTTCGACCGGCAAAAACTGAGGTAAAATTGCGGTTTCAACTGTGTTGGAGCAACCTTTCCAGCACGAAATGAGGTTCGATCGTTAAAAACAGAGTAAAATTGCAATTTTCCGTCTCTGTGTAAAAGCGTTTGTGTGTAAAAGGGTCTGTGTGTAAAAGCTTCTGTGTGGAAAAGCGTTTGTGTGTAAAAGTGCCTGTGTGTAAAAGGGTCTGTGTGTAAAAGCTTCTGTGTGTAAGGGGCTCTGTGTGTAAAAGGGTCTGCGTGTAAAGGGGTCTGTGTGTAAAAGGGTCTGTGTGTAAAAGCTTCTGTGTGTAAAAGGGTCTGTGTGTAAAAGCTTCTGTNTGTGTGTAAAAGGGTCTGCGTGTAAAGGGGTCTGTGTGTAAAAGGGTCTGTGTGTAAAAGCTTCTGTGTGTAAAAGGGTCTGTGTGTAAAAGCTTCTGTGTGTAAGAGGGCCTGCGTATAAAAGGGTCTGTGTGTAGAAGGNAGGGTCTGTGTGTAAAAGCTTCTGTGTGTAAAAGGGTCTGTGTGTAAAAGCTTCTGTGTGTAAGAGGGCCTGCGTATAAAAGGGTCTGTGTGTAGAAGGTTTTGTGTGTAAAAGGGTCTGTGTGTAAAAGCGTTTGTGTGTAAAAGGGTCTGTGTGTAAAAGCGTTTGTGTGTAAAAGGGTCTGTGTGTAAAAGTGTCGGTGTGTAAAAAGCTCTGTGTGGAAAAGGGTCTGTGTGTAAAAGCGTTTGTGTGTAAAGGGGTCTGTGTGTAAAAGGGTCTGTGTGTAAAAGGGTCTGTGTGTATAAGGTTTCTGTGTGTAAAAGCTTCTGTGTGGAAAAGCGTCTGTGTGTAAAAGCGTCTGTGTGTAAAAGCGTCTGTGTGTAAAAGCTTCTGTGTGTAAGGGGCTCGGTGTGTAAAAGCGTCTATGTGTAAAAGGGTCTGTGTGTAAAAGCTTCTGTGTGTAAGAGGGTCTATGTTTGAAAGCATCTTTGTGTAAAAGGGTCTGTGTGTAAAAGCGCTTGTGTGTAAAAGGGTCTGCGTGTAAAGGCGTCTGTGTGTAAAAGCTTCTGTGTGTAAGAGGGTCTGCGTGTAAAAGTGTCTGTGTGTAAAATTGGCTGTGTGTAAAAGGGTCTGTGTGTAAAAGCGGTTGTGGGTAAGAGGGTCTGTGTGTAAAAGCGTCTGTGTGTAAAAGCGTCTGTGTGTAAGAGGGTCTGTGTGTAAAAGCTTCTGTGTGTAAAAGCCTTTGTGTGTAAAAGTGTTTGTGTGTAAAAGGGTCTGCGTGTAAAGGGGTCTGTGTGTAAAAGGGTCTGTGTGTAAAAGCTTCTGTGTGTAAAAGGGTCTGTGTGTAAAAGCTTCTGTGTGTAAAAGGGTCTGTGTGTAAAAGCTTCTGTGTGTAAGAGGGCCTGCGTATAAAAGGGTCTGTGTGTAGAAGGGTTTGTGTGTAAAAGGGTCTGTGTGTAAAAGCGTTTGTGTGTAAAAGGGTCTGTGTGTAAAAGCGTCGGTGTGTAAAAAGCTCTGTGTGTAAAAGGGTCTGTGTGTAAAAGTGTTTGTGTGTAAGAGCGTTTGTGTGTAAAAGCGTCTGTGTGTAAAAGCGTCTGTGTGTAAAAGCGTTTCTGTGCGAAAGATTGCAAAAGCGTCTGTGACTTTTTTTTCTCTCTGCACATCCTCCCATCTTCACATCATCACATCTTCACATCTTCGCATATTCACATCTTCACCTTATCACATCCTCACATCGTCAAATGCTCACATCTTCATCTCTTCACATCACACATCTTCACATCTTCACATCCTGACATCTTCACATACTCCTCAATCTCTTTTTTTGCGCCTTATACGTTCACATCTTCTTTCTTTGAGACATCTTCTTATATTTCTCTCTCTATGTTTCATGCTTCAGGATCTTCACAGTTACATATCTCACTATACTTCTCTTCGCTCTCGGGCCATTCGTTGTCTAGTTTGGCAGGCGTGTCCCTCACGGCACCAGGCTGGCTCTGGCGGCGTGACAACTCGTTCACACACAACTCCTTCACACACAACTCTTTCACAACCGGCTCTTTCACACACAACACCTTCACACACACCTCCTTCACACACAACCTGACCACACAGACTGGAACACACAAACTTGAACATACAGCAATTTCACAAACAGCACCTTTACACACAACATTCTCACAGACCACTTTTGCACACAACTCCTTCACACACAGCATGATCACACACAGACACAACTCTTTTACGCACAACGCTGTGACACAAAACTCTGTTACCTACCTCTCTTGAACACGCAACCTTTCACGCACAACTTTGTCGCTTATCCCATTACTCTTTCACACAGAACGTTATTTACGCACAACTCTTTCACGCAATCTGTCTTCCACCATCTTCTTTCTCCTTCCTGCCTTTCCCCTCAACTCTTCACATCTCTTTTGGTACTGATTGGAAGAAGTTGACATGTGGGGTTTTCCGGTCCTTTGATTGTTTAATCATCTCTTCAGGTGGTGGGAAAATTAGGCCCCGGAAAAAGTTCCTCCCCTCTGGGTCCACCTTCTCTCCCCCCGCTGCCTTCTTCCCGTACCAGGCAGCAAGAAGTTTTCTCTTGGGTCCGTTTTCCTCTTGCTGTCGGTGTTGGTTCCGTAGCGCCTTTCATCTTGAAGCCATAGAAGGCCAAATTCCCCAAAGAATCCATTTTATTGCTTCATCCAATTGCCTCAGCCGTAGGTATGTTTGGGCGGTTCTCTATTGTGTCCAGGTCCTTCTTTGGGGGATCTTCGTCCAACTATAGCTGGTGTATCTTTGTTTGCCCCTTTCGGTTTGAATCCTTAAAGTGCCAAATTCCTCAATCCTTGAAAGCGGTTTGATATGGAAACCCTTGCTTGTACTTAGTTGCTTTTGGTTTTAAAGGGACATGATAAGTTGAAAGTAGATTGATAGAAAAGGATTTGAAACCGGCATGAGTTGCAATCCGTGCTCATCCTGAGTTTCTTGTGGTTGGAAAGGAAAATTAATTGAAAGTAAACTGATACCAGTAGTACCGCACAAGGCGGTGGAGGAAGCTTCAAAGATAGGAAACCTATAGCAGAGGTTGGTTGCTGTGAATGATGGATGGCAGAGCAAACCCAGTGATGGATCGAAAGGCGGCTGAGGCTCTGTGTTTTGTCTCTCTCTCTCTTCCTTTCTCTATCACGCCATCCATCTATCTATCTGTCTGTCTGTCTATCTATCCATCCATCTATCTATTCATCCAGATTTCTCTATCTGTCTGTGTATCTATCTAAGCTATCTGTCTGCCCAAGTATCTGAAACGAAGTAGTTCTGCGACATTAGTTCTATAGGACTCTCTCTATCTATGGAGCTATCTGTCTATCTGTCTGTCTGACGATGTATCTTTCTAAGTCTTTCTATCCATCTGTTCAGCTGAAAGGACCCAATTCTACGAGACGGCGACGGCTCCAAAACGAAGCAACCCTGCGAGACTTTCTCCAAAAACGAGGGTTCACAGCCCCAGAAAGACGAAATTCTCCGTGACGTCCTCCAGTTTTCAAGTTGACAACACCAAAAACAAAGCAATTCTGCGCGGCTTCCTCCAAAATGGAAAGTTGAGCGTGCAGCTGACGGCCATGTGGCAATGAGTTTGCGCTTTTTCCACTCCATCTGTCTAAAGCATTGCGCCTGCCATGAAAAAGTGAGGCCAGGTCACACGAAGTGCTGCACCTGTCACGCAAAATCATCTTAGCAAACCTGAAGATCTGATGCTCCAAAATGGATCCCCTCTCAGGAAATCAGCACCTTGACCTCTTAACATGTCTGCTTGATATGTCTCTTGTACTGCGCCTCCCACGCGACATGCATCTTTGCAGATCCCGTGCAAATGCACCACACTTTCCATAGTGTTTGAAAGTGCCACAAAATCCACACGTTTAGCTACACTTTTGACAAGGTGCAGACTCCCTTCCGCTTGCCACGCAAAATCACGGTTGAACGTCCAAAAGTGGTCCAAGCATTTGGTGCTTTTGGCCGTTTGACTTCGAAATGTGTTTAGTGCCACATTTGACATCTCAACTTCCAAAAGTGTGATAAAAAAGAAAAATTATCCGACTTTTTTTCCTCGTCAAAAATAATTGGGTCTGAGAAAAAAGGCTTTCCACGATAGGCCTTCCCACCATTCACTAGCTTTCAACTTACTGTCAGAGAACTTGCCGCAATAAAGGAACTCGGGGACTCCATACTAGTCCGCGAGCAACATTACCATGCTCGAACCCGCTCCGACATAACAGGACTTGAACATGACGTGCATGACAGCGCAGCCGCGCCTGCAATGTTGCGTCCTGCCTGAGGCCATGGACATGGCCTGGGACTTTCAACATCATGGGATTGCTTCTCCAAGTGCTTTGGAAGCCTTGGAAACCTTGGAACCCTTGCCCGTACGGCGCGCGTTTGTTGGAAATGTGGGAAACCTGATTGACTTCTTGCTGGTGTACTAGGCAAAGTTATTTTGGTTGCTTTCCACTCGTGGGAAATTCGATGCGCGCATAAGAATTGGAGGACGTTCCATTTTCCGGTTCGGTATTTGGCGACGGGGTTTCTACACCGGAAAATGAAAGCGAGTTCCGAGTTGATACGCCTGGCGCAACAACGGAGGCAGTTCAAAACTGTAGCGGGGCATTGTCAAAGTATGGCGACGAGCAAAATGAAGTGTGTTGTTTTTCCTGGAATGCAGAATTTCTGAGGTGGCTTTTAGCACGATCAGTTCTGTGGTGATGCAACCTCTGATTCCTGGCTGCAACAGAAACAAGATGGACACTTCAAAGTTCACCTTGGCCTTTGATGAAACCTGACACGTGGCTTGACAACTGACTCGGGTGTTCCTTGTTTGGAATCGGTCTTTCAAAACGCGTAGTCAAAAGAGCCCTCAAGAGTAGAAAGCTGCGAAAGGCGCAGGGGAGTGCGAAATTGATCAGCGAAGCGGCTGGCGCGACATGGCCAGCGAAAGGCATTGAAAGGTTCTGACAGGCAGCCAGGCACTGAAAGGTTTGAAGTCTTCACAATTGGCTCTGTTGCAAGCCGTGTGGAAGTTTGTTTTGCAACGCTTTGCGAAAGTCACGACCTGCGGCGCTAAAGTATTGGAAAAGCGATTGCGAAGGTAATCTGCGGGCATCACACATGTGCAACCAGGTTTTTGTCATGGTTTGGTTCTTAATTGCTTGGGTTTGCCAAGTCTATGACTTTTTGTTGCTTCAGCAAGCACAACTCCAAAGTATTCTGGCCATGAGGATGTGCTATAGCCATCCGAACGGCAGGAGGAGTTTGTTGAAGCACCTTGGCATTTCATTGGTCAGCTTGCAGCAGCTTATACCTCACAGTAGTTTCAAATGGCAGCGGCAACTTACCAATGATTCTTGACGCAATAGGGGTATCAACTGCATGAGTTCAACAGGGGATGCGAGCGTCTATATTCAGAAGGGGTCTCCCAGAAGAATTCAAAGGTTGCTGGCGCCGTGGGTTTATGTTGCGTGAACGAACATTCCAGCACATAGCATGCACAAGCGCAGTCAGATTTCCTGGGTTTGGAGGATTGATGTTGATTTAAAACATGCGCAAAATGGTGTGCTTGGTCTGATTTGCTCACCGGGTTCACACGCTTTCTGTGCGCGTGTACGTTTGCTTGGCAATAGCTTCACGGTTCACCATGGTATTGCATGGTATACCATGTCTCGCTTGAAACGCAAGGAATTCAACATAAGATGCAGGTACTGTGTGGAACTGCAGGACACACATGGTTTTCGTTAGCGGGATCAGGCAGTAGGTGGACCGAAGCCAGCCCCAGCTCCTAGGTACCCAAACATCATTTGCGGGGGAAGTGTGCAGCCGATCATGTTGGTGGTTGGCTTGGTTCCAGTCTCAGTTTCAACGGCAGGTATAGAGCGACATGCTTCCGGAGATGTTGCAATCGATGTGATATCTCGTTTTCTAAGTTTGAGGGGCCAGGGCAATATTTTAACCTAGAAAAACATGTTTAGAAGCGCTCAACGCACATCAGGGCTTTGAAGGCCATATTTTACACTTGGTCCATGCTGTTCAAATCCTACTTCATCGAAAGTTCCAGAATGGAATTCTCTGGGTCAGTTCTTCTTCGAGTAAGCGCTTTTCTGGACGGGCCGGGCTTCTGGCATTGCTATTCGGTGGCCGCTCGCGCATTTCGGCATGTTTGGTGATCTTACGGAATCTCCATTGCAGAAGCTTTCAACAAAAGTTCTTTGCTGCGCAGATGTCTGCAGATGTTGTACCTGCTGTACTTAGCCGTGCAACTTTTGGGGTAAATGGTGCCTAGTTAGAGCTGCTTCTCACTTGTCCTTGGGTGGCTGCATTGGCCAAATGTTTGATTTTTCATGCAGCTCCACAACTAATTCCAGTTTCTTTCGATTCACTCCCGCAACCCACTCCCCGAGACACATTCCAGTTGTCCCAATTCAACTGAACCCCAGCTCACTGCATTTAGCTCATTCCAGCCTGGTCACTCCATCAAACTCACCCCGCCTCCTTTGCTGGCCTACCTCTGCATTTGGTTCCTGTTGCAAATTGAGCGTACAATTTTTCCCAGCTTACATCAAACACTGATTGCTTCTTCCTGCCCATCCCCAAGTCAATTACCTGCTCATGGGTGATACCAAAAGAATATCCACTACTGAAATACGCGTCCTTTGGTGGATGCATGTTCCAGCACCAGCACTATGTCCCGCAAAAGCCACCAATTTTTGGTGCTTAGGTTGTAGGCTCTATCTTCGTTTTGGCTTTCTATGTCGGCTGCATCTATGCTGCTGCCTGGCGACAAAGTTGGTGGAACTGCGCGGTGTTTGTGCATGTGTGTGTGTGTGTTCATTCGCGCTTATCCGTTTTGGGGTTCGCTCAATCCCTGCAATGATTTTCATTGAATATTGGCCACTATGGTCCACAGGTGTTAAAAGGCTTAGTTGCATAGTTGCGCATTTTGATTGCAGTAGTAGATTGCTGGGATTTGCTCCAAATCCCTGAACACCCACAGGGCTCATTGCATCTCATTGCCAGAGGCGTTCTCCCCAGGCGGATGTTTTCGCAACTAGACACGGGGAACCCAGCTACGCTAGGCATATCTAAGCTAGCACATGCCTCCTGATCCCGATTTGGAGCATTCGGACAGGCTGTTCACATGCCTTCCTGGAGCGCAAAACAGACCAGCGCCGCGCTCTCCAGTTTCCGGTTCCTCGGTCAGAGACTTCTGCCCTTGAATTCCCCGGCAGCTGGCAGGGTAGTATTTCAAGCTATTTGAAACATTGTATGGCTTTTCGGGTAGCATCTAGATAAAGACAATATATACAAGTAGTACCGGGGAAGCCGGAGGCGGAAGTTTCAGAATTGAAACACTGATAGCCTATATATGGCGGAACAAAGAATGCGCCTATAGGATGCAGGCAAGCCTTCAGTGCTTCGCGGCAACAATCTCTTTACTTGTCAATCGGATGCCATGTCTTTGGAATGTTGGATCTTGTCTCATTTCATCTTCTCTCCTCGCGTTGCAGCTTTTCTTGGAATTGCTCATTGCATCCCACTGTCACCGCAGTCTGTGTCATCCCATCCCATCTCATCTCATCTCACGTCGTGTCTTCTCAGCGTTTTTCATCTCGGCCCATCCCATCTCATCTCATCTCATGTCGTGTTCTCTCAGCGTTCTTCGTGTTCTTCATCTCATCATCTCATCTCACCTGATCTCATCTCCTGTCTTCTCTTCTTTTCTAAGCGCTTCCCAGCTGATCACAACTGTTCTCATCTCTTCTCATGTCATCTGAGCTTTTCTCATCTCTTCACAGCTCATCTGAATTCTTTTAGCTCAGCTCTTCTCAGCTTCTGCATTCTACGCAGCTTGTCTCAACTTAGCTCTTCACCGCTCTTCTCACGCCAGGCCGTCTCAAGTCCTCCCATCTCATCTCAGCTTCTGTCAGTTCTTCTCAGATCTTCTCTACTTTTCTCAGCTCTTCGCAGCTCATGCCAGCTCTCCTCTTCTCACATCTTCTCAGCTGATCCCAGCTCTTTTAGAAGCCCTTACACTGAGAAGCATTTGCACGGAGAAGCTTTTACACACAGCAAGATTTTACACACAGAAGCCTTTACACACAGCAAGCCTTTACACGCAGCAAGCTTTCACGCAGAGAGGCCCCTACACGCAGAAGCCTTTACACGCGGCAAGCTTTCACACCGAGAAGCCCTTGCACACAGAAGCCTTTACACACAGCAAGCTTTTACACACAGCAAACTTTTACACACAGTAAGCTTTTACACATAGCAAGCTCTTACACACAGCAAGCTTTTACACACAGAAGCTTTTATGCAAAGAAGCTTTTACACACAGAAGCTCTGACACAAAGGGTTTTACACACAGAACCTCTTCGCACAGCGGTGCAAGAAATTGCAGCTCCAAAACCGGATCTCGGCACCAAAGCAAAAAGATGCAGCCCACGAACCCGAATGCAGTCACGAAAAACCCTTCTGCAGGACAAATTATTATTGCAAGAGTCTTGCACATTGCGCAGAGTGTGGGGAGGGGGGTTGTGGAGTTTGAAGTGCGGAGCGTGAAGCGTAGTGCGTGGAGAGCGGCGTGTAAAGTGTAGAGGATAAAGTGTGGAGTGTAAAGTGTGGAATGTAAAGTGTAGAGTGTGGAGGGTAAAGTGTGGGGTGTGGAGTGTGAAGTGTGAAGTGCAGATCGTAGAGTGTGGGGTGTGGAGTGTGAAGTGTGGAGTCCAGAGCGCGTGGAGTGCGGAGTGTAAAGTGTGTGGAGAGTGGAAGGTGGAGTCTGAGGTGTGCAGCGTAGAGCGCGAGAAAGGAGAGTGGAGAGTGGAGTGCAAAGTGTGAAGTGTAAAATGCGGAGTGAAAAAGCGTGGAGCGTATAATGTGGAGCGCGCGGGGTGTGGAGTGTGAAGTGTGGCGTGTAGAGCGTGGAGTGTGGGGTGTAACGCGTGGAGTGTAGGGTGTGAAGACTTTGACGAGTGAGTGTGAAGAGTGTGAAGGGTGTGAAGGGTGCGAAGAGTGTGAAGGGTGTGAAGAGTGCGAAGAGTGTGAAGAGTGTGAAGAGTGCGAAGAGTGTGAAGAGTGCGAAGCGTGTGAAGAGTGCGAAGAGTGTGAAGAGTGTGAAGGGTGTGAAGAGCGTGCAGAATGAAAGTGTGCAGCAGTGTAGAGCGCGGAGGGTGGAGTGTAGAGTGTGGAGTGTCAAGTGTGGAGTGTCAAGTGTGGAGTGTACAGTGTAGAGTGTGGAGTATGAAGTGCGAAGTGGGAATTTCAGAGCTTGGAGTCTGGAGTGTGAAGTGTGGAGCGCAGAGTGTGAAAGTGTGGAAGGGAGAGTGGAGAAGGTCAAGTTGACAATGGTGAGTTGCAACTCCACCAAGTACTGCGCCTGCCATGCAGAATCACATTTCACACACGACGGATCTTCACCAAATGCTGCGGCTGCCAAGCAAAATCATATTGTATTGTCACGATGCCCCACGCCTGCTATGCAACTTGCACGATGTCACCACTTGACGCAACCCTGATATTGCGATTCGCAAAAAACACGCAACACGACACGTCTAAAGTATTGCGCTTGCCATGCAAAATGAACATGGACACCTGCAAAGCGCTGCGCCTGCCACGAAAATCCAATTCAGCTTCTGAAAAACGATGCAAGAGTATGGCGCCTTTCACACAGAACGGGGTTTCGAAGCTTTTCAGACACGCAGGAATCTCACCACGCCGGCCACACGAAACGAGGCTACAACGGAGATTTTGGAGCTTTCCCCATTGGCACGGCGACGGTACAAGAAAACCAGAGCGACGAGACAAGGCATGCTGTTGGAAGCTGAAACCCAGCATTTCGTACGAGGCTTTTCCGTCAAGTTTCATGACATCTCAAATGTTGGAATGTTACGAAGCGCCACGCCTGCCACGCAAAACGACGTTACAACCTCTTTTGCGCGATGAATATCAAGCATATTGCGCGACGCTTCCGTCAATTTTCATCACATCTCACAAAATGCCACGCCTGCCACGTGATTTGCACATTGTCAACATTCGACGCAGCCCTGACAATGCGTTTCGCAAAAAACACGTAACATGACACATCTCAAGAGCTGCGCCTGCCACGCAAAATGACGATCGAGGTCTACAAACTGTTGCGCCTGCCACGAGAAATGAAATTCATCTTCTGAAAACAACCCAAAACTATTGTACCTGCCACGCAGGACGATTTTTCGACGCGTTATGAAACATGTCGGTATGTCACGAAGTGCCGCCCCTGCCACACGAAACGAACGTTCGACGCGTTTGAAATAACCCTGCTGCAGCTTTCCCCATAGGCGCAGCTATACGGCGGCCACGCGGACGGTTGCGAACGGTTGCGAATTGAACGGCGTCAAGCGATCTCAGCTCAACCCCCGGACCCCTAAAGTAAAACGAGGACCTTTCGCTACGCATTAGAGAAAAACCGCGATTTTGAAGCGCTCTTAAACAGGAATTTGACAATGGAAATCGCCAGCGCCAAAATTGAAGAAAATCTGCTGACAAATCACCTTCGCAACCTGGATGCAGCCATTTGAATATGATTTACGATGTCCAGCTGCAAAACACAATAGTATTCCGCACGCAGCCGTGGCATCAAGGAACCTTGACGCAGCCGTTACAGTGCGATTTCCAGAGGCTCAGTTGCCAAACATCATAGACCTGCGCGCAACGGCGCCAGAAATTGCAGCTCCCAAACCGGATCTTGGCGCCAAAGCCGAAAAAAGTACGATTTTGAAAGCTTTCTAAATGGAAATTTGAAAGATAAATCATCAGTGCCAAAATTTAGAAAATCGGCTGGTGCAGCCATTCCAATGCGATTTGGAAGCAGCAAGTTACAGAACACAATAGAACTACGTGCCCAACAGCCACGCATAGCAACCTTGACGCAGCCACTCCAACGCGATTTGAAATCCCAACGCTTTGACGTCCCATTGCTCTGGACATCCCATTGCTTTGACACCCCATCGCCTGGACATCCCATAGCTTGGACATCCACTTGCTTTGACGTCCCATTGCTTTGACATCTCATTGCTTTGACATCCCATTGCTTGGACATCCATTGACCTCTGACATCCATTGCTCTGTGACATGAACGCCCAGAACACGGAAGTATAGATTTCTAACCTTCCTTTGATTAGCAGGATACAAAGTATGACGGGGGGAGGAAGGATGGGAGGAAGGCAGGAAGGAAGGCAGGAAGGAAGGCAGAAAGGAAGGCAGGAAGGAAGGCAGGAAGGCAGGTAGGCAGGCAGGAAGGCAGGCAGGAAGGCAGGAAGGCAGGCAGGAAAGGAAGGAAGGCCGAAGAAGGAACAAAGGAAGGAACAAAGGAAGGAACAAAGGAAGGAACAAAGGAAGGAACAAAGGACGGTCAAGGAAGGAATCCGGGAACAGGTTGTGTCATGATTCTTTTTGTGGGCGATGCGCTGCGCCCACCCCCCCACCCCCGCCTTTTTATGTAAATCCATGCTTGCGCGTTTGCCAATTCATTGCAATACTGGCGCGTGTATTTAAATTCACATACATACAAACAAACATACATACAGACATACAGACATACATACAGACGTACATACATACAATCATATGTCTCGTGCGTATATGCAT
This sequence comes from Symbiodinium sp. clade C Y103, assembly GCA_003297045.1. NCBI lineage: Eukaryota > Dinophyceae > Suessiales > Symbiodiniaceae > Cladocopium > Cladocopium sp. clade C. The sequence continues at coordinate 52,741 of BGPT01000322.1, read as the reverse complement.
ATATATACACACACACATATATATATATATATATATGTGCATGTGTATACACATACACATTATCAAGGGAAGTTAAAAAGTCTGTGCTTTCGTGTTACGGAGCTTTGACTGTCCCTGCAAAGATAGCAACTGCAAAGACTTGTCGCTGCGAAGGCTTGCCATTGTCGCTGCAATGACTTGTCACTGCACAAACTGTCATTGCAATGACCTGTCACTGCAAAGATTTGTCACTGCAATGATTTGCCACCGCAATGATTTGCCATTGCACAGATTGTCACTGCAATGACTTGTCGCTGCGAAGATTGTCGCCGCAATGCTTGTCACTGCAAAGATTGCAAGTGCCAAGACCTGCCACTGCACAGAGAGTCAAACTCAGAACTTCAAGTTGCAGTTTTTGAGGGGGCGGGTGGCACGAAAGCTTGTTTTCACAAGTTGAAGTTGCAGTTTTTCAGGGAAGTCTCGTGCGAAAGCTTTGCTTTCACAAATTGAAGTTGCAGTTTTCGAGGGAGGTCTCGCAAGAAACGTCATTTTCACAACATCAACCTGCAAGTTTCGGCAGAAGTTCAAAAGCTTCATTTTCGTAACTTCAACTTGCAGTTTTGGAAGGAAGGCTCGCAGCAAATTGCGCCATGGTTGCGGCAGGGGGTTTTTAATGTGTTCTCTCGTTTTTGGCGCTTGTCATTCTCAAATAAAAAGTTCCTTTGCGAAAATTTTTGGTTTCGGCGCCGAGAGTCCAGTTTTGGAGCTGGCTTTACGGTCTTGTGCAACGTGGTGCTTGCAAATCGCATTGGAGTGGACTCGCGCGTCGATGTTGCTCTGTGATGCGGTTGCACGCGTATTTCTTTTGTCTCTTGCAACTTGCTGCTTGCAAATCGCATTGGATTCGTTGATGAGGTTAAATTGGACACAAAATGCGGCAAAGCGCCAATAGCGGGGATGGCAATATGTTGGATGTGGTAGATGTATGATACCTTTGCGCCATGATCCACACGCCAAGTGAGTTATTTCCAGCCTCCATGCAACCGAGCTGTTGTGTATGCTGGGATTGTTGGTCCCTACAGTGGCCATGTGAGCCATATCAAAATTTGGGTCGGCTTGGTTGTCAGGGTCCCGGCCTGCGTCTCTGGGTGCAGGTTCTTGTCCTCGAATTTCAGGCTAAACCGCTGGTGGTTTCTTGGCGCCAATGGCTGGGGGTTTTCTGGCGCGGGTTCAGGTGCTCGGCGCCCACCAGCATGACCACCACCATGATGAAATTCACTTCTGCGGCTCAGTTCCTCAACAAGGCGTCAGGCCCTTCTACATCCATCTTATTGTCGCCCTGGTCTTCATGATGTTCACGCGTGTCTGTCATAGACTGAATCTAAAATATTTATATTATTGATCTTTTTTTGGCATGGGTGTTTGTACATGCTTTCCATCCAGAAATTTCATACCAATTTTGTGTGTGTGCGTGCCGCAAGCATATTTGAGTGAGGAAGGAAAGTTGCGTGTAGCTCATCATGGCCAGAAGCAATCTGAAACATAATTTTTGTTGCTGCATGTTTCTGTTAAGTCCTTACGAGGTTCGGCTTGCTCCTGACTGCGCGAGGATTTGGTTCCTTGGCGAATTGCTCCATGGTTCTCGCAAGTTGGTTTTTTCCCTGCAGCTTGCCTTCCAAATGAACACGGCGCGCTGACTGTAAATTCGCGTTCTGTGCCGAGGTTTCTCTTTGGTAATTGTGGTGGCAACTGACACGGAATCTGCGCAAGCCAGCTTGACCACTCTGATCCTTGTGCTCCTTGGCTTCAGCGGGGCCGGGTGTCAGGATTTGTCCGGGTGTGCCAGCAAAGGATAGCTGAGCCCGCTGTGTCCCCAGTGACGAAGATATAGGATAGAGTAGCGACATGTATTCAAACGTGTTGAATATTAGTATCAGTATTGACATTGCATTTCTGGTGGCGGGACTTGATGTTCTGTTGAGACTTGGACCTGGCAGGCTTTACGGCTTCAGCCAGGCACTCGCGTGGCCGTGGAAAGCTCCAATCATCAACATCTTCGTTGGGGGCCACAGCGACCGCCACTGCATACTGACACAAATAGATCATAGTGCGATATGAATGAAACATGTACTGAAATCATCCGAGCCATGATAGCACATGATATGGGAAGGCCTAGGAAGCCCATGATTTCGTTTGCGCACATAGCATGTTTTCATATGCCGTCGCGAATATTTCGCATCGGGTAGAATTTCCCACGGGCATAATTTTAGGCAGTGTAACAGGGCGTACTTCTCAGAAAGTCTGTGAATCAACCAGACACCATGGCCCCTCAACAAGATCTAAGCAGGTGTTCCAAAACAACAAAGATGAGATGAAACAGGATTGATATGCTGTTGCTCTACAAGAGGTACTACCCTTGGCTTACCAAACATCGATCAAGCATCGCATTCGCGCCTTTCTCAAAACGGTCCGTAGTACTACGTTGTATCTGAATACATGTCTGGTGGTGCTGCACAAACACTGCTCTTTTGATGGTTTCGGGATTGTATTCTCCAGACGGTCTTTGGGACTTGCTTTCTTTGGACCATTCAAGAACATGTCAATTTCGCGATGATGCCGGAACCTGTGAAAGTTCTTCGCGCCAGCAATACCTTGGCATTGAGTAATTTGAATACGGCCTCCTGTTCTCTCATGATTTTTGTTATTCATCACGATTGAATTCGATTCATCGCGATTAATCACCCCATCTTTGGTCTTTGACTCTTGAATATTTTGCAAGTAGATGGGTGGCAGAAGTTCTAAGCGCTAAATCCGCGTTTATTGATATGAAATGATATTGATGTATTTGTGTTTCTCGCGTTTCTGCGTTTGGGTGTTTTCTAGAACCCTCAATGGAGCTGATCAGTCTGGGAACCACCGCAGCTTCTCAGGATGTGGTGCTGAGCGCCTTGCTGTCCTTCGGTATTGCATCAGCAGATTTGTGTTCGATGCATGTTTGATGCGCGCAGGTCTAGCAGTCTAGCAGGCTTCAAAATGAGTTGGGAATTGGCTGAATAGAGCATTTCAAAAAGCTTTGGAACAATTTGATGTTGCGCCCTCGTTTCACTGTGTATATTGAGTTGTTAGTGCTGTTTGGTTTGATTCCTCTAGCGCATTGAAATAGGGTAGGATCCACAAGCCCACTCCGCACTCTGCACTTCACATTCTACACTCTTCGTCTAAACCCCACACTCCCACTACATGTCACACTGTACACTTCACACTCTCCACATCGCGCTCCACACTCTACACTTCGCACTCGGCGCTCCAAGCTCCATTCTCCGCCCCACACTTTACACTTTACACTCCGCACTCCACACATCACATTTCAGTCTCTACACGCTGCATTCTACATTCCACACTTCACACTCCACACTTCACACGCTACACTCCGCACTTCCCACTCCACGCTCTACACTTCACACTCTCAACTTTACACTTTGCACTCCACACTCTACATGTCACGCTTTCAACTTCATGCTTTACACTGTACACTTCACACTCTCCACATCGCACTTCACACTCTACACTTTTCACTCCGCACTTCAGACTCCAAGCTCTGCACTTTTCACTCGGCACTCTACACTCCGCGCTCTAGACTTCACACTCAACACTTCACACTCCAAACTCTACACTGCACACCTCACACTGTACACTTTTCACTTTACACTCCACACTTCACACCCCAAGCTCCGCTTCACACTCTACAGTCTACACTCTGCACTTCGCACTCTATACTTCACACTTCGCACTCCACGCTAACACTTTCGCATGTTGCACTCTACAGTATGCGCTAAACTCTTTTCCCCACGCTCTAGACTTCACACATGAACACCGGATGAACATCGGATTGGCATCGGATGAGCCTTACAACGGGTCCAAAATGAGTTGCGTCCATCTTGCGCTTTCACGCCGAGACTTGCCAAGGCTACTCTTGGGGAGCAAGGCAAAGACGAGACCACAAACGGAAGGCGAAAATGACGAATTTCGGCACCAATAGCCCACCTGAGCTCACCTAGGCTCACCTGGCCAACCACGCTCAACCCGGTTCAACCGCACAGTGAAGGGGTTGTTGCGCGACTGCGACCACCAAGCTTCGCGAAGCTGTCCAAAGCTATTTTGTGTGTGAGAGAGAGAGAGAGATCAAGGGGGAGAGAGAGAGAGAGAGAGAGAGGAAAAAAAAAGGAGAAAGTGTGAGAGTGTGTGTGTGTGTGTGTGTGTGTTTGTGCTTGTGTTTGTGTGTGTGTGTGTGTTTGTGTTTGTGTGTGTGTGTGTGTTTGTGTGTGTGTGCTTGTGTTTGTGTGTTTGTGTGTGTGTGTGTTTGTGTGTGTGTGTGTGTTTGTGTTTGTGTTTGTGTGTGTGTGTGTTTGTCTGTTTGTGTTTGTGTGTGTGTGTTTGTGTGTGTGTGTGTTTTTTTTCCTACACGCCTTTTTACGTCTGCAAAAGGTTTATGCCGGCCAGCAGTGTCACCTTCGACAATGGTTCCTGTTGGAAGCAACTGGCATTGCTACGCGGATTCCTCTCAGAAAATGGTCGCTCATCATTCGATTTGCATGGAGTTGCATGATCAGATCAGGTCAATGATCTGGGTCGCATCAAGTTCCATCTGAGAACTGGGAAAGAAATTCAAAATTGTAGCACAGCTCAGAAAAGGCTCAGGCAGCTGGGCTTGGCAATGCGGCCAAAATGGCCTGTTCCGTCGTGGCTTGGCGCTGAGGATCAGGTCTGGGCACATGCTGGTACAAATGTTGCAGATCAGATCGAATCATCCAGAGCTGATGTTCCTGTTGAACCAGCTGGGGACGGTCCACATGGGTGTGGGTGGTTCCCAGTCTTGAGTGATCAACCATTCCGCAGGAGCTGTCAGAGTTATCAGTGACGGGGCCATGCGCATTGCAGCGCGGTAATGGCCCGCCCCATCGATGCCAAAGTGAGCAGTGGCAGCAATGATGTCATATTCAGCCAACTCAATGCGAAGATCATCACTGGCAAAAACTGGAACAAGACAGGTGGCATCAAGGCGAATCAAACAATCTGTTTTGCTGACATCCCCTGCTTGGTCTTGAACGCTTCTATCCAGTTGGATGCATAAGCATGGCGGAGTATCAGTCAGGGCCCGGCACATTCCATCATCCTGGCGCCAGATCAGGAAGAGTTGAGACAAATCACAAGAGTGACAAGCAGCTAAGGCATCGTCAAACTTCAAAATGATTGGCATATACGGCGCACCCACATCAAAATTTCGAATGCTCTCACTTTCTTCCAATCTTTTGTGCCAGCGCATGTTGAAGGCCGGAGTCTCAAGCAGGGCTAACCAAGTCTGAACAAACTCTGCAGAGTCCTGTTGTGTGATTTGGCCTAATTCAACCGTATGCGCAAGTCTGCCCCAGCAACGCAGGATGTCACAAAACCAAACTTCCTGGCTCAAATCAGCAGGGTCGGATCGATCCTGCTCAAGAAATCGGCGTAACTTTCCGCATTGACTACCCCAAAACGTGAAATCGCAGTGCTGCACGGTCAAAGTGGTCCAGAGAAAAACTATACAAAGTGGCATTTGCAAAACAAAAGTTTGAAGCATTCTGCAAAACAAGTGGAAAAAAGCTCTCTCAGAGGTGGCATTGGTGAACGAGGTGCAGCACTCAGGATTCCTCCTTGGGAGGCTTGTGGATCTTGGTGTGACCCTTGCCGCGGCCCTTGGGCTTCTTCTGTTGGAGTCCCATTGCCTGCTGGAGGCTGAGAGCCAAAGAATTCTGAGGCCTGCCGTGGGGTTTCAGAGATGTGCCCAACATCAGCCAAATGGCTGAGTAGGAAAGTTCCTGAAGAATCATCCAAACTGGGTCCATTCGAAGGCTGATTTGGAGTTTCCATGGCGCAATCGCCTGGTCCGCTGCCCTAGGTAGCGAGTGAAATTTGATCACTGTGCGCGGCTCCCGCAGGTGTTCCAGGATGTCCACGCATAGTTGGTGCAATTTCTTGAGACTCAGTGGCTTGCGTTGGCTGCCCCGGAGAGCTTTGGTCTGATGGTCCCATTCCATGAAAGGACAAGTGTTGTCGGGCAGCAGCACTTGGTTCTTCAGGAGCTTCTGGTGCAGTTCTGAGCCCTCCTTCATTTCCCCCAGCGCATTGATCCGGGTGAGAAGTTCGTTGAACAGCGCCTGGATCAGGTGTTGGCGGAGCGGCATGGAGATCAGCGTCGTCGATGGTTGTGCTTGCTGGGCCATCCACACTTCTGTGGCCTTCAGGAGCACCTGTAAGCTGCCGGAGGCATCTTTGCTGCTGAAAAAGAAGATGTAAGTTGCTTCCTTCCTTGTGAATGGTCTGCAACTCTCTGTCCAGTTGTAGGGTCAACTTGGTCAGGGTCAGGGCCTGGGCAAGCTGAACGGGATTTTGCTGCTGGGCCCCGTTGGCGGGTGAGGGCTGAAGAGCTTTGGCTAGTTCTCCTCTTTTTTGTCGTTTGGCCGCTGCATTCGGCTCCAGCTTCAGAGATGCGTCCAGGAGCGGCTGCAATTGCTGGAACGCAGCCAAGACTTGTTGACTGGCCTCCAGCTCTGGCCCTTGCATGTCCATATCGGCCATTGGCACACTTACACAGAATGATGGAGGCCTGGAGCAAATTGGGACACTGGGCCAGATAGTGAACTCGAACCAAGGCTGCCCGAGTCTGATCGGATGGATCCACATCCCGTGGTGCAGGCAGATTGAACACTTGCAAACAAGCATAGCATGTGTGATCACTCTCATTCAGTGCCAACATCTGCTGCAGAACTTGTTGTTGCAGGAATCTGACCAAATCAAGTCCGCACTGGTGCACCTCGTGAAGATGGTTCACCAATTGCGCAGGATGCATGGTGGCTGCACACAGGATGCAGGTAGACCTCAAAAGGGTCAGCAGGGCAGGATCTGTCCACAATGCCTTGAGATTCTGCGTGGTGATGGTCGTTTCCAGTTGAAATCTTGGATCTCGTGTCAAACGCAAAGAAAACATGGTGGCCAACTCCTCTTCTGTGGGCAATGTGGAAAGAAAATAGCCGCTGGAATTCGCATGTGCTGCATGGCAAGTTGACGCAATGGCACACAAACGTGATTGGTACGCTGCACCGCAGTGCCAGGGTTGCAGGAGCAACCAACTTCTGGGTAAATCAAGGAGACCAAAATTGCAATGAGCTCTTGAGCTTCGGACCAAAGGCGCCAATGAGCAGCTTGCAAATGACCAATGAGGTCTGCCGCACGGGTGTAAACACATTTGCAGTTTTGGCATCGTAATGTCAGCTGCAAACGAATGTGAGCATCTCGAACCACATCAGCCAATTGTCCTGCACAAGTAGCCAAGCGCCATTCATCTCGGACTGCAACAACCTCTGTAGGCAGAGCAGGGTTGAAGTAGACACAGCTGTTCTGGTTTATGTGACTACGTAAGGACTCAAGAGCATCATATGTTGTCCCGCAATGACTGCAGGCTGGTTGTCCATCCAGCGCATCTCGTGCCAAGTTGAAGCAAGGGGTTGATAGCCTGTGCTCTGAAACTAAATGTGCATGAAGTGCAGCAGAAGTGTCAAAAACATCACTGCAGATCTCGCATTGCAGGGCCCTGGCTGGTTGTGGTGCAGCTGGATCGTCAGAAAGACCACCACCGTGAAGAAGTAACATCGAAAGCTGACACCAAACGTTGCAGCTGTGATGACGGGAAAAGACTGAATGGCAGTGAGGGCAAGGTGATTCATCGGCATACAGGTTTGTCAGCTGTGTGGCCTTCGAATCAACGTGCTGCCAGTAGTCCGGATGCACCGTCTTGATGTGGCTGTGTAGGTCTTGGCTGCGGCCTACATACTGATCACACAGGCAGCACCTGCAGGACAGGTACTGGCATGCCTCAGTTTCCTTCTTCGGGTGATGCCAATTACGATGGCTGACAATCGTGAGGAGCCGTCGTCCCCATTCCTGACTCAGAACATTCCTGAGATCTGCATCAGACAGGAGCTTCAATCCACGTACAGGGGCATCCAATTTGGGTGCAAACATAGCTGAAGATCCAATGGAGTCAGCTGTCAACGGTGCCGTAGGATCAGTCCAGCACTCTGCAGGGCCAGCTTGCAAGACCTGGCAACCACGTTGAACCTCTCCAGGTGGTAAAGGCAAGTTGACAATATTTACACTGAGGAAGGCCATGGAGCATATGGTTGGCTGGGTTCACATGCAATGTACGATACATTCTGTGACCATGAACTTCAGTGCAATGTCTACGGAAAACTGATGTTGAGGGAGTCTGAAATCCGCAGAGTTTGCAACTATATTCAAACTGGGTCTGTGGCTCTGATCCAAACGCAGGTGCAGGTGGCTGGAAAGGGCCTGCATGACAGTGAACATCCAAAAATCGGAGCAATGGGTCAAGGTGATTCCAATCCAGGCTGTGCAAAATATCTGTGTCCAGCAAATGTGTCAATCTGGAAGTGACAGTACGCCTCAAGCTCTCAACGGATTTGCGGAGCCATACCGCCGGGGGATCAACGCGGTGTCTGGCAAAAACAGTGTTGTGGCTGTTTCCAGTAATGTATGCATGATCTCCAATCATCTGTCGGATCATGTGGTGGATGCACTGTTGAAATTGTTGAAGACCTGCATAAGTCAATCCCACAGTGAAGACCCCATATGTCATGACTGGGAATACACATGTCCGCCAACTCTGTATTCTGTGTCGAAATGCCAATCCGCGGGTCCCAGTGAGCCATCTCCTCAGACGGCCAAAAGCAACACGGGCAAGTTTAATCCTGTGCATGGTGGTCTGATCTTCCATCTTGCCGTAGCTCATGACTGATCCAAGATAAACTGTGTGTGTGGCAATTGGAATCCAAAATGACGATTGTGTGCCAGTACCAAGCTGTAGCCATTCTTTTCCATCACGATGGCACGTCAGGGAGGTTCTCAGTTTGCGGCATGAGGAGCCAGCCACTGAAATCAAGGCTGTGCACTTGTTGGAGTTGATGGTCATTCCATAGGTTCGTAAAAGCAGCAAAGTAGTGTGAATGTTGTGCAAAAGTTGATGTAATTCTTCTCTGCTGTGAAAAAGATCTCCCAACTGACCATCATCCGCATAGAAATTCAAGCAGCGCAGTACCCACTCGGGTCCCACCATTGAGCTGAGTTCTTGGATAAAAATGGTCAAAAAGCAATTCCAGAGAAATGGTGCGGCTTTGCAGCCTTGCCTCACCCCCCGTCCTATGCCTATGGGATGTTCAGTTCCATCTTGGGTGATGTAGTAGTGGGTGTGTTGATGCCAATGAGATAGTAACTGAATGGTGTGTGGGTGAATGCCCAAACTGGCCATCTTTTGAAATAAAACCGTTCTGTTGACTGCGTCAAATGCCCTCTCAATGTCTACGAAGACCTGCAGGCCCCCCGCTGCCAAAAACCGAGGCATGCCACTCTGTCGGCTGAATGGAGTGGAGCGTTGTGCTGAAACCAAGGTTCTAACAGCTTTGCAGTGTTGCACTACACGCAAAATGGCATCTTGGGTGGAACGCATTGGAAGGAAACCCCATAATGGCCAATATGTCAAAACAGGTACTGCATCACTCATTGCGCTACGGGCTATAAGGCCGATGATACATTTTCCTAACGGCTCTTGCATCGCAAGAGGTCGAAGAAATTTGGGGTGTATCGGGGCTTTTTGGGGCTTAGGAATGAGGATCATCCAACTGTCTCGAAACCAGGATGGCAGATAAGGGGTTTCTCCCCGCCACCATGCAGTCAACTGGGCATGCAGTCCCGGAGCTAGCTGTGAGGCCAAGGCCTTCCATATGACCCCTGGGGCACATGGTCTGGCCACCGCTTTCGAAACTGGAATATGACGCATCGCCTGTTCAAGGTCACTCACAGAGAACGGTGGGCCTGAGGCTTCAAAAGAAGGCATGGCAAAACTAGCAGGGCCCGTCCATGTTTCAGCTACGAAATGTTTGATCATGGCAAGTTCCTCAACAGGGGAAGCTATTTGACCATGTTGATTTCGAAGTTGCATACGGCGTTTGGGCTGTTTGGGGGAGAAACGATTAATGGTCTGAAAAAGCTGTCGTGTATCATGTGCATGCGCAGCTTTTGAGGCACTTTCAACAATCTCCTGAAATCTGAGTTGGCGCACTTTCCTGGCATGTTTGTGATGGCGTCTTCTGAGAATCTGGAACCTAGTCACATGAAACCAGGACTGAAAAACATGTTGGACAGTGATGCCAAGCCAACCACATGCAGGAAGAACCGTCGAGGTGCCCATTTGATGAAATTGTTGGCAAGCAATCTGGTGCAAATCTGAAATAAGTGATTCATCTGAGGGTTGTACCTGAGTCAAGCGTGTCTGGAGCATGGGGCCAGCAGTATCAATGAACTCTTGCCATTGCAGTGTGTTGGAGCGGTATGCAAGTTGGCCTGCACATATTTGACCAGTGGTCAAAGCATTCTGAGCATGTTTGGTGCAGGGTGGTATCCATTGTTTACGGATAAGGCCAAGCATTGGGATGTGACCGCTGTCCCCACAAAAAGGAGCAGCAGGAATGTACGTGATAGTTTTGGCCTTACCGTCGGCAATGGACTGCCGACAAAGCATGAAATCAATGCGGGAGTGCAATTCACCATGCCTGTACGTGGGCCCTAATTTGGTATGCCATGTATTGAGTGCCACCAGGGAATGGAGTCTGAGCATGGACATGAATCTGCCTGAATCTGCATGTTGTGCCCCCTGGCAAAGGGAACCAGACCAGACATATCCCTCCGGGCCTGTGTGTCCTTGGACCTGGGGTAAGTTGCAGTTGAAGTCACCACAGATCACCAGGGGGTTTCTGTGAGCAAGTCCATGGAGTAGGGAATCCAGGTGTTGCCACCAACGTTCTCTGTCATCTCGGCGCTGAGCAGTGTGGGCTTGTGTGTGCTGATAACAACAGACCAGGTCAAAATTTCGATGTTGTCGTTGCAACTGCACATGTAAAAGTCTACCCTCTATCACTGGTCGCCAGCGGAGTTGGTCTCGTTGACATATACGTCGGCTAATCATACACAGGATGCCCATGCCACGGTGGCTGGCATGTCCAGAATGGATGTACAACCAGCGGTCATCGCTCCACTCGTTTTCATACGTCCACCTCGATTCAACAATCACCGCAATGTCTATGCGTTGAAAGTGGAGCCAAGTCTTCAGAGTGTCCAACGTGTGTTGTGCAAGTCCCCCAGCATTCCATTGGAGAATCCGATATCGTCTGTCATCCTGATTCTTCGAATTGCAAGTGACATATGTTGGGTTCTGAACAGTGGAGGTGGATGTTGGAGGCGCAGAGAGATGATGTAAACACGCAGGAAACTGCTGAGGTGTGTAGCAACGCCCCTTGTACCAAGCTACTCCATCCCGCAGAGATCTGAAATAGGCCCGCTTCAGACTACGCTTTTTGACTGTTGTATCAGCATGCTGCCAGTTGAGGTAGCATCCGCTTGTTGTAGGCCCAGTGTCCTGTGGCTTTGCATCCGGCTGAGCCAGATATTGTTGGAGCCATTGGTGTGATGCTCCAGCACTCTCCAGGACAAGAGTGCAACCCTCGCCCTGCCATTGTTGCATTGTGGTGAATACCAAGGCCAAGAAAACTAGGCCAACAATGGGCTTGGATTTGGGACCAGGCCCGCAGTCACGTTGATTCGAAACTCTGTGGTGCCCCCAATGTCCAGGGCAGTGCCGAAGGCTGTTCAGGGTGGAGAAATTTTGGCCAATTGAGAAGGATGGGTCAGCTCGATTCTGTAAAAAGATAAACCGCAAAAATCTGAAATTAAATGTAAAACTCCAGAAGGGTAGCTCAAGGACCCAAACCACAGTCAGCAGGAGCCCCCTGAAAAGGAATTGAATGTGCAAAGCAATATAAGCAAATCCCCACTCAAGGGCCAATCGTTGAGCCAGCAGGAATGGGGGCCAGGAAAATGAAATTCGAAGCCAATCAATTCGCAAGAAGTGAAATTTGAGCTGGATCCAATGCAAATACCAACGATGCTGCCGTGAAAAATTAATCGATTTGAGAAAGGCCAGGAAATCAACAGCAATACGCCCAGTCACAGACTGGAGAGGCCAAAATATCAGAGCTGCAATCAGGTCAGGCAGATCCAAGCTGGAAAAATAAGCGTGAAACTGAAGGGCAATATGTCCAATCTGTAAAGTCCAAAATAGCTGTTCACTGGAAAAGGTGTCCGCGCTGTTTATTGTGAACCCTAGGCCAGTCAGTGATTGTCGGAAGCCTACTCCGCAGATTAGGGTCACAAGCGTTACAAATCCAGGCAAATATCGAGTCCCGGTTGAAGCCCTCAAATCAATAGATTTTGTCCGGGACAGCCACCTGTGAAGGCCAGCCAGTTGAGGTGAGGAGGCTACCCGCCAGTGCCACAGATGGGTCACCCACGACAGTGTTGAAATGTGGGCAAATTGCAAAAATTCCACAAATGAAAAATGATACAATGTCGAAGAATCAGCGTTGGGTGTTGTTGCTAAATCAGTGGATCGCCAGCCAGTCAACTTGCGAAGAAATCGGGCGCAAAACAGTAGAATCAGCAGCAAGAGTCCAAGCCCCCAGCGCAGGCCGGTCAATGGCCGAGGGCCAAGTCTGTAGGACCACTGAAAGTGGTAGTGATCCTCTGTCAAGTCCCGGTCACCCAAATGGATAAAAAGAAGAACCCAAGCAAGAAGTGCCGTGTGGTGTCCACCGCGCCAAAGCGCAAATCCAAATCTGTCAAAATGTGTTGATCCTCCCGGAAGCGCAAAATGCAGCAGCAACGAAATAAGAAAGGAGATATGGCCAAATGTGAAACTGTCAACCCTGGGGAGCGCCGCGGCACCGCTGTCTGGTGCGCTTGAGGGCAGTCCTGTTGACTGCTCAGGGCTTGTGTGTGTGTTTGAGTTTGTGTTTGTGTGTGTGTGTGTTTGTGTGTGTGTGTGTGTTTGTTTTTGTGTGTGTTTGTGTTTGTGTGTGTGTGTGTTTGTGTGTGTGTGTGTGTGTTTGTGTGTGTGTGTTTGTGTGTGTGTGTGTTTGTGTGTGTGTTTGTGTGTGTGTGTTTGTGTTTGTGTTTGTGTGTGTGTTTGTGTGTGTGTGTTTGTGTGTGTGTGTGTTTGTGTGTGTGTGTGTTTGTGTGTGTGTGTGTCTTTGTGTGTGTTTGTGTTTGTGTGTGTGTGTTTGTGTGTGTGTGTTTGTGTGTGTGTGTTTGTGTGTGTGTTTGTGTGTGTGTGTGTGTTTGTGTGTGTGTGTGTGTTTGTGTGTGTGTGTTTGTGTGTGTGTGTGTTTGTGTGTGTGCGTTTGTGTTTGTGTGTGTGTGTGAGGGGGTCTCTGCGTGAACCACCGCCCCCACCTTCGGTCACGCTGAAAAAAGAATGCTGGATCTGTGTATATCTATATATCTGTGTGTGTGTGCGCGTGCATGTGCATATTTACATATGTACATGTACATGTATATGTATGTATGTATGTATGTATGTATGTATGTATGCATGTATGTGTGTATGTATGTATGTATGTGTGTATGTATGTATGTATGTATGTATGTATGTATGTATGTATGTATGTATGTATGTATGTGTGTATGTGTGTATATATATATATAGTTTAAAGATACAAATAGTTTGATATTTGCGTGGATATTGAGGGCTCGCCCTGGTGTGGAGAGATGACTAGCGATGAAAGAGATGGTAGCGGGCTCCCAAGCTTGGTGATCATTTGGAAAACACGGAAAAACATATGAATGGTTCGAAGACCTCACAAGTGGAGGTGCTGTCAGCGCTGCCAGTGCTGCCCCGACATTCCCCTGGTCATTTTATCTTCGGCGCTAAAACTGCTTCAGGTTCTCATCGGCACAGGGGTCTGAAGGAGCTCGAGGTGGTCGCACAGCACGTTCATTTTTACTGTGGTCTTGTTGCGCTTTGACAAAAGCGTAAGGAGGGCTAATTATTGCGGGATTTGTTTGATCCGTTTTGTTGTTTTTCTTGGTTTCCTGCTTTTCTGCGTGTCCTGCTTTTCCTGCTTCTCCTGCGTCTCTGCTTTTTGCTTTTCCTGCTTTTCCTGCTTCTCTGCTTTTCTGCTTCTCCGCTTTTTTCCGTTTCCTGCTGCTTTTTTGCTCCTCTGTTTCTATGCTTTTCGTGCTTCTCTCTTGTCTGCTTCTCTGCTTTTCCGCTTTTTGCTCTGCCTGCGTCTCTGCTTCTCTGCTTTTCTGCTTCTGTGCCTTTCTACTTCTACTTTTCCTTTTTCTACAGTCATGCGTTTTTGCTGCTCTACTTCTTCCTGCTCCTCTGCGTCCTCTCTTTAATGTGTTTTTTGTTGTTTCTTTGCTTTTCTTCTTCTTTTGCTTTGTTCTCTTTGGTTCGTACCCTAAATGAAACCCTAAAGAAACCCTACCTGAAGCCTTAAATAAAACACCAAAGAAACCCTAATTAAACCGTGAAGAAACCTTAAATGAAACCTTGAAGAAAACCTAAATGAAACCCCAAAGAAACCCCAAAGACAGCTTACATGAAACCCTAAAGAGACCCCAAGTGAAATCCTCAAGAAACCCTAAATGAAATTCTGAAGAAACCTTAAATGACATCGTACATGAAACACCAAATGCCACCCTAAATCAAGCCTCATATGAAACCTCAAATGACACCCTACATGAAACCCTTTATGAAACCTTAACTGAAACTCCCTAAAGAAACCTAAAGAAACCTAGAGAAACCCACGTGAACCTTTGAAGTACCAACATGTAGCAAACAGCAATTAAAATGAAAGGTTCAAGTGCAAAAATGTAGCAAGCACCATGCAAAATGGAACATGAACATGCTCAAAGGAAAACATACCATGCAAAATGGAAGGTAAACATGTCAAAATGCAGCATATACCATACAAATGACAGGTTCTAGTTCCGAACGCTTGCAAATACAAGGCAATTGGTGCCAGGAAAGAAATCCAAAAAGAATACTTTCGTCGAGTGATCCCCAACATGAAATTTTATTTGGCAAATAATGTGATACATCTTTTGACATTCTTTCTGGCAAATTTTCTGGCAAGGAAGAAGAGGACAACTCTGATGAAATCTAGCGCCCTTCGGTCTCTAGATTTCGTCAGAGTTGTCCTCTCCTCCTCTTCCTCATGGCATTCTATCTGACATTCTCTCTGACATATGCTCTGACATTCTTTCTGACATTTTATCTGACGTATATTCAAACATCCTACCTGGCATTCTATCTGGCATATCTTCTGACATTCTTTCTGGCATTCTATCTGGCATATCTTCTGACATTCTTTCTGGATTCTATCTGGCATATCTTTTGACAGTCTTTCTGGCATTCTATCTGGCATATCTTGTGACATTCTTTTTGGCAGTCTATCTGACATTCTATCTGGCATCTAGTCTGGCATTCTCTTTGGCATTCTTTCTGGCATTCTATCTGGCATATCTTCTGACATTCTTTCTGGCATTCTATCTGGCATATCTTCTGACATTCTTTCTGGCTTTCTGGCATTCTTTTTGGCATGTTTAGGGGTTGAAGTCCGGCAGTGCCCGCTGCGATCTGGCGCTCGCGGCTGAAGCCCGGCAGTGCCCACTGCGATCTGGCAGTCGCGGCTGAAGACCGGCAGCGCCCACTGCGATCTGGCAGTCAGCGCCCACTGCGATCTTGCAGTCGCGGCTGAAGCCCGGCAGTGCCCACTGGGATCTTGCAGTCGCGGCTGAAGCCCGGCAGTGCCCACTGCGATCTGGCACTCGCAGTTGAGGTCCGGCAGTGCCCTCTGCAGTCTGGCAGTCGCAGATGAAGCCCGGCAGTGCCCACTGCGATCTGGAGCTGGCAAATGAGGCCCGGCAGTGCCCACTGTGGGATCTGGGGCTAGGGCGGCGCGGGCGTCGCGGGCGTGGGCGGGAGTCGGGCGGGCAGCTCTGATAAAATCCAGCAACCTTCACCTGGCAGGTGGGGAACAAACCCCTTTTAAAATCCGCCCACGCCGCCTTGGCGGTGAAGGCGTGCTTATTGGGGTGCACTCGGCCAAAATAAATGTTCAAAGTCATTTCTAATATAGCACTCGCTATATCAGCTTTAGCTGGGAAGGGGGGGCCATGAAAATTTTCGCACCGAACTCCGAATAGGGTGGTGTTTCCGCATTTTTTGGACGATTTTTCGGTATTTGGGACCAAAAATCGTGAAATTGATTTT
>BGPT01000322.1:5016-36343 GCA_003297045.1 Symbiodinium sp. clade C Y103 | reverse complement strand
AAACGTGTTTTTTCAAGACTTTCTCTTGAAAAACGTGTAAATTACGGCTTAAAATTGATGTGTTGAACAAAAATCTTTCAAAAACACTGCAAAAAACATATGATGCAAAAATCTTGCGGTGTGGGCGGCCACCCCACGCGAAGCGGGGTGAATACATCTCTAAATATCTCTATATCCGAAAAAAAATCTGTATTAGTGTGATATATTCTAAATTATTAAATACTATAAAATATTGGTATTGGTTGTCTCCTCTTTAAAATCTGCGGGAGAGTCACATCGCCAACACACGAAATAGCCACAGCGCAAATAGGAAAGCTAAACGCGGCTAAGAAATGCCAGGCAGCTCATCCAGGTCGAACTTGAAGACTGGTGCAGTCTGATTCTCTGAACCTTTCCCATCCCAGTAGCTCTTGATCAACGACGAAAGAGTTTCCTTCTCTTCAGCCTGAAATGACTGGCGCAATGATGGGACCCCATTTTTAGACCCCTATTGAGCTTCAGATACCACCCTCATGTTTGACAGCCTGACATGCTTAGTGTCAGAAGCATAGCCAGCAAAATAAACGCGTTAAAACAATGAAACATCTGCAAAATCATGTGCAATTTCTATTTGATGTGTGACCAAATGTTGCCACCAGGATCTTCCAATGATGCACCCAGCCTTCAATGCTTTTGCCTTTTGCTCTGCAGGCAGCTTGGAATCATCTTCGGACTCCTCAGGATCCGGATCACCCGGAATAGGCCTAAGGCCATATTATAATTCACTGGATTGGTTAATGGGAAAATTTACAGGAAACCATGGATTTTCCTATGAAATATAGAGGTTTCCTGTAAATTTTCCCTTTAAACCAATCCAGTGAATAATATGTTTATGGCAAGAGACATCACTATGATGGGCTCATGGCCCCAGCTAGCTGTGATGATTCCACGGCACGCTCCTCACTTTCTCGGTCACTATCTTCGACGAAAAGGGCCGATCTTCGCTGATAGATTGCTGAGGCAAAGGGAAGTGCAAGCGCCTCAATGTCATGTGAGCTCCAAAGGTAGAGGGAGGAAGGACACACCCAACATAACACAAGCGTCATAGCTGGTCGACTAAGGAAGGATGAGATCATATGACATTGTGTGAGATAGTATGAGCCAAGCATCTCCCCATGCACCAGCTGAAGGGCCCAATTTCAGTCTCAAACCCGTATAGCCGCTGCTTCCGAAACTGAACGTCACAGTTCCACGCGTCGGGACCTTCTTGAAGACCATGGTCCCTTCCATTCGCGATGGCCCGGAGGAGCCTCCATCCTCGTTCACCTTCAATCGCACTGGAGTCTCGGGGCAGCAGCGTCTTTTCTTGCCGTCCCACATCAGCTTGCTCGCCTCCGGCTTCCTGACAATTTGCATCCCAGGAATCCTTTTCTTGTGGTGTATAAAGTTGTGTAAACCATTAGTCTAACTGTGGATATCAAACATTTCTAATTGGGATTAATTGGGGTCTATCATGGTATTTCAATGCGTAAGTCGTATGATGAATCTACTTGCAGAAACAATGCCTGGCTCACCAAGTGTCTGCAATGGCCCCAGTGAACCATCACCTTGCACCAGGAAATCCAGCTCAATCGAGGCCGTCCCAGTCTGCCGCACCTGTGAGATATCCGTGGTCACAGGGTCAGCCCAAGATCACAATAGACTCGCACCCCCCTCCAAGTTGCAATGTCTACTGGAAAAATGATGGGAAAATGACGATAAACCATGAGAAACCACAGGATTTGGGGGTACCAACCTTTCAGAAATTTCAGACAAACTCACATGGACCGCCTGCACCCGCTCCGGCCTCTTGCACCATGCAAAAGTACTGGTCGCTGTGGCGGCTGACACCAGGAGACTCCAACTTCCACTTCGCATCTTTGGCCACCTCCAGAACTTTGCTCACAGAGACCCTACATGTTTAATAATTCAAGTATAGATGTTAATAATGTAGATATTAAAGTCAAATGTTCTAATCAAATCCAAAAGAATAAACAATCCCCAAATTCACAAGAAATTGGTATAAGCCCGCAAAATTGATCAAAATTGGAGGTTATATAGTTGTTGTGTTTACCAAATGATTTACTGAATCTGACTGTGTCATGCCAGTACCTAACTGCAACCTCCAATTTCTGTCCGTCTCTCTATTCACCTGTCACGGTTTCAAACGGGGACTGGAGCCCAAAACAAATTCAGAAAAATAATAGACCAAAAATGTGGCTATCCTTTCCAATCTGGGGAAGCAACTGATTCTTTGAAGCCGTTCTATCAAGTGTTCTTTCACAAGCTCCAGCCCCATCTGCCATGCCTTCGGCTTCTCACTTTTTCGATGTGTTGCCACCCTCTGCCGCTCTCGGAAGCTGTTCCTGGCATCCGACTCCAGCTGCCGCCACAGCTGGGAAGCCCTCGCAGCGACGTCCACGAAGCTCGTGCCGTGGAACGAGACGATGGCCTCAGATGCGATGGTCACCAGCTCTTGGGATGGAACACCTCTGTAGATTTCCAGTTGCATAGTGTTTTTTTCCTATGAAAAGCTGCAAGTGGCCTTTCTGAATGAAACGTAAGTTATGTTGCAACCATTGGCAAAAAAGTCTGAAATTGCTTCTGATGCACGTGCATCTCAAACTGATTTTGCAGCTGACAATCCTTCTTCTGCTCTTGAAGGAAGGCTCCAAAACCGCTCGGTCCAGAAAGTTCCCTGGGGATCAATGGCTTCCTCCGCTCCAGGAATTGATCGATCTCATTTTGGAACTCTTCCTGACCAGGCGGGCAGCAGTAAACCTCCCAGCTGCACAGAAAGCAACGCGCAGCAACGCGCATCCGACTCGGTCCTTCATCTTTTTCGTAATGCGGAAAGGCACTGCATCTAGTGATCGAGATGACTCCTGCCACTGTGATCATGCGGCTGGAAGGCTGAAAATCTTTGGAACCCCTGGTGGGTGCTTGAGTCCTCTTGCAAAGGTCGCATCTCAAGGTCAACTTCAGGACAATCCTGGTTCCTAGTTCCCAGACCAACAAAACAGTTTAATGATCCCCAAATTTTGCAATATTGACTCCGTACCTTATGTTCAACGGGTGAGGACTGGTCTTGCACAATGCACAGTGTGCAATGCAAATCATTACCTCAAGACTGGTGCACGCTGCATTATCTCAACCTCAACTCCTACTGTATCTTTTAAGTAAGTTGTCCGTGCAAAGTTCCAACCACACCACTCCTTGACCTCCGCCTTCATAAATTATTCTGTTGGAAGAAGATTGAGGAGATATAACCCTCCAATCCTCCAGCAATGTCCAGTTAATGACTCATAAGTCCTCACACCAACGCGCTGTCCTGGAGAGTCTGGTACCGCTGCAGTTCCTTTCTCAAGCGTTCCACTTCTGCCTGCAACGACTCCAAAATGGGTCATGTAGAAAGATTTATGATGTATAAATATCAGATATCCATGTGTATGCATATTATGTATATACATGTATGTGTCGTGTCGAATAATAGGGACATTTCAACTGTTGAGTGTTGATGGAAATTATTTATGTGTAATGTAATGTACATAGCTACACATGTATATGTGCTATATTGTGTTATTATCATGTATATGTAGTGTAATTATATATCATGCAGATTAGACAAAAGATCATATATGTTGATTTTCTTTCATACAAAATCACGTACAGTATCTATTTTTATTACTATATTACAGTTCGTTTGTATCTTATATGTATCAAAAAAATATCGTAATAAGTATCGTAATATATATATATATACTGGGTACTACGTTCTGGAATTCCAAAGCCCGTGATTTTCTGGTCCCCTGACTGGTTGCTTCCTTGAACATGTCTCGATCAGCGAGTCGCCTTCATTTCTTTCACCTCCGCACTTCTTGGTATCTCCACCTTGACGGAAAGTTTCGTGTCCCCAGTCTCCTCGCACCAGACATCAGCAGACTGTCATTTATTGGGCAGTGCTGCAATGCCACAGGGTGTTGCCTCAGGGTGCAGTCCTTTTTTTCCGCAACACGTGGCGCGGTCGAGCTTGGCGAGGAGGGTGATGTCAGCAATTTGGAGGAAGACGATGGCAGCGTTGAAGATCCAGGCGCTTCAAGCACGTGATCTAAAGAGATCACAGGCCAGCAAACATCAGGTGAATCAGGTGCCAAGCAAAACAACATGGAGCAAGTAGACTATTCCTGCATTTATGGCTGAGACATTATCAGAACTGTGGCCACCACCTTGCCAAACCGACGCCTAAAGAAATCGCTGCCAAGTGTCGATGACGCGCAAAAATTCCGTGCATTGCCGGGCACGAAAAGTAGGCAACACCTTTCACCGTGCCATCCTTGGTTGGAGCCAAATTATGTGCCGGGACTTTGTTGGGATCTATTATCCAGTTCGCCATTGCTCAAGGTTTGCCCAATGGTCAAGACTTGACGTTGGAATGCTGGCCAACCAAAAAACGTCAATGCTCTGCTTTGTTGGCCGCATCCCAAACAACTCAAACCTAACGGCCCTAGGGAAACAGGAACTTGCCAACGGAAAACAACGGAAGTGAAAATTACATCAATTCCCTTTAGTACTGTGAGCTATAACCGCATCGGCATGCAAGAAAGAAACTTGTTTCAGGTCATTGTGCACATTACGCTGAGGCGCATTTTTGCCCAAAGGCTTTTCCAGTTCTATTCCAACCCACTCACCTTCTGCGAATTGAGTGGTTCCAACGAAGCGAACTATGCCTGCTGAATTCTGCGCTGGCCTCAAAGACATAAAAGATCTCGAGTCATTTCAATCAGAAGTTCCAAGTCAATTTTTGACGAACAATTAGTAGCAATAGATGAATGTTTGCATAAATTCAAACCCGGCAGCCCGTCGACCTAAACAACAAAAAAACATCCGATGGCAGCATTTGCCGGTCACCACATCTTAGTGGTTTGAGATGTGTTGAGTGTGTGGTTCATTCACAATGGTTTGTTGACAGCATGGATCAAAAAAACAGGATTGCTACACTTGGCGCACGTGCCTCACCAGAACATGGGCGCCAACCTTGAAGTTGGGTACCTCATGACACACGGGTCCACGAGAATCACAAACAATTCGTCTCCACCACGCTGTTTCAAAAGGACAAGGGTGTCCCATCAGGTCTTTTGCTGCTGAATTGCACTGTCAGGGGGACGGAGCTTCTCCTGCTCCAACGGTAAAGCCTCCTGCAAAGAGCTGCTTCTCCACAGGAGCACACATCATGCAAATCTACAAACAATAAATCTCCATGGCCAAAGTCAACCTGTAACCAGCATCACGACCGTTTCGCAGTCGTCTCCAAAGAAACACGGAGTTGAAGTCAAGGGTTCGCCGTGAAAATCGATTCCGTCCTGTTTTCTTAGTACTTTGGCTGGGCGAACGAAGAGGCCGTGGGCAGGACGAGCGGTGAAATAATGCACATTTTGTACCTTCGGCTGACACATGTTCATTTGTGCAAAGTCAACCTGCACAAAGCACAAAAAAACACAGAGGGTTTGCCAAAAAATGTGTGAGCCCAAAAATGTGTGATTTATCCCATGTTATCCCAACTTTCATGAAACGATGGGTTTTCCCAACATCGATATGGAATGATCAAGAGCAATATGGAATGGGTTTTCTCAACTTTTTCAGACAAGTACTGTACCGTAATCCCACCACTCTAATATCAAATATCGCCAATGTTTGGGACCCCAACATGAAATCAAGCAAATAGATCCACTACAATTTCGCCAGGATTTCGATTGAGGGGGCATTTGATATCATATAAATTCTATATCAATCCCATCTTTGGACGCTGAAACCATATTCAACTCCCATGTTTCATGGTAAGTAAAACGGCCATTTTGCATAGTTTAAATCCCTCATTTTCTTCGGAGCACCGTGCCGTTGTTCTTCCCTTTGGCTTCGTCCAGTTCCACGCCCAGCCATGTGCCCTCGGCAAAGTGCGTCGAACCGATGAAGAGGACGGTACCTGTCACGGCACTGGAACCAGAACGAGCTGGCTCTGCGGAAAATGATCCTATTCAAACAATTAATTATGATTCATATTTAATGGTATATGGGATCATAATTCATAATCTTTAAAAACATTCTAATGAGATATGAGATAGGATTCAATGATCTTTCATGGGATTATGATCCTTTTGACAATCTTGAAACGATCCTCAAAAAAAAACCATTGGGCTAGTGAAGGCGGCTTCCCAGCGATCATCCCTAGGATGTCAACCTAACATGAAGGCTGCCCCACCTGGAAAAGGATCTTCACCTTCCACCGCCTTCACCAAAACACGCGAGTTGATCGTGAGGTCTGGCACTTGGGCCACCCATGACCTAGCGCAGATATCTGGATGTGCTGAATTGTCTACCTGGACGCAGATTGCATGTTGCAAAACTCAGTTCTTTGGCTGGTCCTAAGCAAATGTTTCAGGAATCGCATGTTGCAAATACAAGTTCAAAGCACCATCATTGTGAATTTATGTCAATGTGGGATCCAAACTGTTAGAGAGAATCCCCCTAACGAACCATTTTGGGGATGGTAAATCAATGGAAATCATCCGATTTGTAAGGGTATACAGAGTACCCACAATTTCAAACACCACTGCTGTTGGGATGGTATCAATGTGGATCCCACATTGCTCAACATGCTTCATGCCGCCAAAGCACGCTTTTGCTGCGGATTTGCGTGGCACTTTTTGCCCTTTGGATGAGCTTCGCATGGCGGAATTGCCATGGCAGGGCAGTTCTTTCTGTAGAAGTGTAAGATTGAAAAATATGCTGATGTCTGTGTAAAAGGAACACTGGTTTTCCATGCTGCCCAAGTGTTTTATTCCAATCAAACTACGTCTATTCTTGCAAATCATGGATTCCCCCTCACCGTGGTTGATTGGATGGTGAGCAAATTCAGTTTGCACAACCTTTCATGCAGTACTTTGGAAGTTCATATTCTGAAACTAACGGTGACAATTATGATATCTTTAAAGATTTTTAAGAGATGTTCCCTGACATAATTTCCGACACACTTGATCTTATAATTGAAGGATTAGGACATCAAATAAAACCACCATCCCAAACCATGGTCAATAGTGTCCTTCAACGAGCCAATTTGACATGCGCGAGTACCAGAAATGTGGACAAACATTCCTGATTTGACTCTCAACTTCCAACCATGTGCTCTCACTTCATATTCATTCACGGTCTGTTCTGCCACCATCACCTCCACATAGTGACCCAGAAGGACCTAGCAATCCCACGGATCGCCAGGATCAAAAAATGAAGCGCCGTCAAAGCACTGAGGACATTACGATTTTTTTTTAAACCTCGAACACCCCACAATTTGCAGTCAAATCCCAAGTGGGAAGGCACAAGAAAACTTGGTATGGCCACAAGGGCGATGATTTCCTAGGGCAGGTCGGGCAGGTTTCACTGTTTGACCAAAGTTGATGATGTTGATGGGCCGTATCATCTCATTGTCATCTCATCCGTCACTGCCGATTTTCTTCAATGAAATTCTCAATGCCATGCAGCAGTCGCAGCCCGGCAGCCGGATTTTGGCGGCGTGGAACCTGTGGATGTGGATAACCTCAAGATTTTCTGGGACTTTTTTTGGATGATTTTTCACAATTTCCGGCATGCCAGGAACCATTTTATCAATAGATCATTTGTGGGACACACGCCTTTGTCATGTCCCGGGGTGAAACTGACATGTCAGGATTGAGCTCTTCAGCTGACACCAGGTGGCTGAGATGCCAGAGATGATCCCCAAAATGTTGGATCTGCATGTTTTTCCATGTGAAAAATGCTGGAAATGTATGGGACAGTTTTACCATGGGGAAGAGTGATGGATTTCTAGTTTTGGTTGTCCTTTTGTTCTGTTAAACCACGGCTGGGACGGGTATTCTGGATAGAATTTCTCAACAAAAAAAACATGTCAAAGTTGCACAAGACCACAAGCAAGGGTTTGCACCTCTAAGAGAAACAACATATGTTTTGTTTGTTTCCAAATGTCAAGAAAGCAACAACCCCAATCCGTTTTTGGGGGAGGTCAGTTCCACTCTGGGATCTTTTTGGGAATGGTCGAGAAGGTCTACAGCAACTTGATTATTTTCTGGCTTCTGTTTTTGGGGGCCTCAGATCCAACCACTCGGGTGGTCTATGTTGACTTTTATTGTCTTCAACAAGAGAAAAACACCAAACGATAAATCTATCAACAAATTATATGAAGTGATTTTCTCCTGGCTCTTGCTGCATCAAAAATCAGCAAACTTTCCGTGATTGCCACTTGGGGTGAGAAACTGTCCCGCAACTACCGCAAACTTTGGCTATTGCATGTTCCAGCTACAGCCCCAGACGCACATTGGATCGTCAGATGCAGTTGCACGTTCTTGTGGGGCTCTTAGATTTGCAGCCCACTTTGGCATGTACATCCTCATGGAAGTTCTGAAAGCCATTTGCAGTAGGATGTGTGTCCCAAGGTCATGTTTGTTGACTCATGTTGACTCTATGTACATGGCTACCAAAAGTAGTTAGTTTCAACCATAAACTTCCTTGTGGGATCAGGACATGAGCCATGAGCCGCCGATTTGAGCCCTGGGAAAACCAAGGCCTCTTCAAAACACCCAGGATGAATCCACCGGGTGATATAAAGACATAAAGTAACTGGAATGTTTATCACCAAGATGAATCATCAAATGAAAAATAAATCTGTTTTTTTGGAGGTCCCAAAAAATAGGGAGGAATAAGGGCAGTTGTAGACTAGGGTAGCCCAGAGATCAAACGTCGGGAAGCTAAATGGATAAGGAAAGTGAGCTCATGATATAAAGCCTGCCAACAGCGGGGCCCTACCAAACAAAGAAGTCGGAAACAATCAACAATAAGTAGGATAACATCCGCACAAAAGATCGGCAACTTGGGGAATAACTGACAGCAAAAAGCGAGAGAGGTTGAGATATTCCACCTATATCAATGGGGAAAGCAACCACTGTGGGGAAGATGGACATGGGAAGACATCGGTACAATATGATGCACCTGCGTGTGTCGTATCTCTGATGAACCCAAAAGTCGACCATCAAATTGATGGATTCAGGATACAATTTGGTCAAGCCGCCCAACTCAAATGGTGATACCAGAGGCCTTGGTTTATCCAACACGTCAGGAGTCATTGGATGCGTTGGCGCCAACGGATTCGCTTCACAATTCACCCGGCAAGCGGCTGTAAAGCATCATAGTGCAAGCCGCCTTGGTAAAGTACCTTGGTCTTCCGATAAACTGCGCAACGTTTCGCCGAAGAATCACATAGAAAAAAGAGAGGCTTGAAATGGCAGAAATGCGATGCCCAGCTGAAGTTCTCAAATTTTCCTCCCGTTGTGAGCTTTTCCTTTGCTTCTGGATGAAAATCAAACATGGAGCAACCAGACCTTTGTCTATTGGTTTGTTTCCTGTAAAAATCCGGGAAAAATAATCCATTGCTAGTAACCACTATCAGTCAGCAACGCCATCTTAGTTATAGTTGATATTCTCAATTCTCAGTGATATCCCTACGATTCTCACCAGCTGACCGCTCTGAGCTTTCAGCATGGATGGTCTTTTCCTTGGCCAAGATATCGGTCAGGTTGGGTTCATCGTACATGGTAGGGGTCGGAAAGAAAAAGGTGAAAACCACCAGGCAAACAGCAGAGTCAATACAGTCAACACAGTTGCTGAGAGAATCACTGCATGGGGAGCATTGAAGCATGAAATGCGCTTGCACTCCTGGGAATACCTCAAGCAAATTGTGTTTTTTGGACAAGCAACTAGACAGCAATTGGGATTTGACTCTTTACCATGACAAAAATGGATCACATAGCCACTAACCACACTCCGTTGAAGCGAAAGGTTGTATGAACCCCTCCACAATTAGAGATCAAATCCACGGATTCCTGTTGATTTTCCTCACCTCCCCCACTCCACACCTGTCCATGCTCTCATACACGTGAATATTGACATGCTTGAGCGCAGAGCAGCATGCCTGGCGAAAGCAAACAACAGTAGGCCGTGAGGAAACAATGCTTTTCCATGCTTTTCCATCATTCATCGCGGTTTGCAAATCAACTTTGAACCCAACGTTCGATCGTTTTTTTGTGGGATACTGTACCTTGTTTTCCTTTCTCACAACTGGCTGAAAACAAGCTGCAACACACGCAAGGGGCCACCATCTCGATTCCTCCACCCCAGCCCTGAACAGCTTGTCGCCGTGTATACCTGGCGCGTTTCAAAGTTCGCACGCTTCTGCCATCTTCGTCATCGACTGCGTATCCAGATTGGCAGCCAGATTCCTCATCTTAGTGAGATTCTTCCTCCATGTTTGAATGTCAACTCAGTTATGTACAGTAACTCTGAAGTTTAGTATGAACGAAAACTGCAATCAATAGCAGCGCACTCTCTCACTGAAGAATTGCTGTCCCAGCGAACCCAGTCCTGCAATCATGGGAAGTGGTTAGGGATGAGAAAACTCAAGAAAGTGTGGTTCCAAAACGTTCCAAAATCGTTATCGTTCCCTTGTCAGCAATCCAACAGTTGGCAGTGCCGGAGATCAGGCACAAAACTGCATCCCTTCATGTCCTTCCAAAGGTCGACAAAAAAACATTGACACACAAATACACAAAATAAATAAACCAACTAAGTGACAATCCCTCACACTCTTGCACTGAGTTGTTGGAATCCCAAACCTCTGGGACGATTGCTGAAGTTCCCATGTACAGGGTAGTAATCTAGTAATCGGTGTCTATTCCTGTCTGCAACGATTACCATGCTTGCAACTAATTTTAGCAACCCTCAAACATATGGAGAAAAGTAAACTCCCATCAAAATAGCAAGAATTGCTTGTCTATCTTTTTGGAGGCTACTACTAGGCTATAAGCGTTGTTTCAAATGGCCTTGGGGGTGGTCATAAACAAGAATTCAGCCCCCAACTCATCAACCCTTGCTCAAGAAACTCCAGCTTCAGGGCCCTTCCGCTCCTCCAAGGTGTCTCCTGCAATTTCCAGCTTGGGATTATCCCTTAGGAATTGCGCCAGTTCACGACGCAGCGCCAAGGCATGGGTGCTTCGAAGGCCTCGAAGACGAAGACGGAGACGGATCAGTTGATATCACTTTATCCGACGGTTTGGAAGTGTTCCCCAAAATTATCAACCCAGGGACCACAGTGCCCCTTGGGTGGTAGCAGTCCTCTGCCTTGCCACCTGTTTTAAGTTGCTTATCCTGATCTTTTGGGGAAATTTCTCTGCAGGTAGTTCTGGCATTTTACGGTAAGTCTATCCATGTTTATCTTTTCCCTCAAAGTTGAACTGTGGCCACAATGTTGGGCGAGAAGGTGATGGAATGCTGGAGGTTGGTGTCATATGCTCGCGACTCGCAAAACCCAAACTGGATAGTTAGCCACTGTTACTGACTCATTATGTTTTTTGGTTGGATATACATGGTTGCATCATATGTATCCCTATTTTTTCTCGATTCATCTTGATTCAATATTCTGTAAAACCATATTGCTGGATCATGCTGGAGCTCCACTAAACAAGTTCGTCCCACTATCCTCCTGTAGCTTACTGACATCTTACTAAATGACCAACTTACATGCAATGATTTTCCAATAAAGCTGCCCAAAGTACCAAACTCAAATCCATTTGGCACCCGCACCGTAACAAAGGGCGTGGTATAAACAGCTGCCATCCCCCGGCTGGGGGATGACTCTTGCGTTCCTGACCAGGGTGACACGCGACACAATAATATGGACGATTCAACACTGCAAAACGATGAATTTCGGCATCTAGAGTCTCAGAAATGATTGGATTCTGATCATAGCAGTGACAAGATGACCATGTTTTCAGTGTTGACAGAGCGACAGATCTCTGAGGGAGGGGCCGCAAAACGAAATTTCCGCCACTTCCCCCCATTTGATGAGGGTCTTTCTTGCAGCCGTAGTTCACCTTTGCCAATGTATGCGATTGTGGGGAAACCATCATATCATCGATGTGTCCATCTCCTAAAATGGAACATCTCTGGCTGGATTTCAGGTTTTCCAAGGTTATGCAACCCAAAATAGGATGGTTTAGTCATGTTGCTTCTAGAATGACGAATGAAATCAGCGGCATTTTTTTCTAGAGCCTCAAATTCTGATCCACAGCTTTCAAGCTCCCAACCCATGCATCTTTATGATGTTCACGATCTTTCTTGAAGTGCGGGCACCTGCCAAACCCCTTGAAATTGCAACAGCATGTCAATCCCCTTTCTGCAAATAAAGTCAATCCTCCTCAAGACCATATTTCATGTCTAAATTCTCATAGTTTCTCGTTCAATATCCAAATTTGTTTCTCACCAGTTGGATTGGTTTGCACTTTGGCATCGAATCACTCGTTTCCACTCAAAGCGGCACCAGAAAATCCAAGAAAACCTCTACTCCCATCCCCCATTCATATGAAAGACCCCCATTCGAAAACATGGTGGTTTAGTAATGGAGCAAAACACATAGTTATTTGGGACCCAGCTGAAGGGGGTGTTCAAGATGAATAGGGAGTGGGATTCTCCATTTATATCCATCACTATGTATCAATACTCTAGTATAGTTGATATATTGGCTGATTACAACAAAAACCCCATGAATATCCATTCATCTTATAGTTTAGTAAGGGATGAAATCACATATGGATGGGACTGTTGATGGGGTTGTCCGAGCCCCGCCTCTCTGTGGGATGCTTACCATCGCACTTGTCACACCTCGGAAAACAACGACCAAAAGTTTTGCATGGTTTTTGGCTCTGCGCTTCTTCATTAAGCAAAATAATTTGCAGTATGTCACTATGTACGCACGTTCCAGTATCAGCCCCTATTTCCAATTGAACAAACATCAGTTGCGGAACAGTTCCTCAAATTGTTTGATTCTTCCCCCTTTTTTGTTGTGTTAACCCTCATTCTTGTTCACATATACCAGTGCATGACTATCATGTTTGCTCCCGTTCAATTGACCAGATATTCCTTATTGTTATATCCCATTATATATACTCCAATTATATATACATGATTCTCCAATTTTATTGTTGGTAAGTCTTGCATTTATGATTGGTTTAAAAGCGTATCATCAAAATAGCTCGGCCTTGTGTTAGGTTCCCCATCCTGACCATATAAAATGCTCGGTTACCATGATTTTGGTCTCCCATTGTATCCAAATTCTATTGGTAATATCCCCCATAGTACGCTCATTTTTGTTCCATGGATCCTGCTGAATTACAATAGCTCACGAACCTGAAAAAATGCCGAAACTTGCAGCCATTTTGGGATGATTCCTCGTATATGAACACCATCATTCCAGTCACGTCACAGGGTGAGGTCATTATAGTTCATCCAGGTATATCTAGATATATAGCTAGATAGATAGATAGATAGATAGATAGATAGATAGATAGATAGATAGATAGATAGATAGATAGATAGATAGATAGATAGATATAGTAGTCTCCAAAAGGATCGGCAAGTAATTCATCACTAACAGGTAGGATTTCATGGTTCTATTTGATATTGGGTCTACAAATCGACTTCATCCAGATGGATAGTTGGTGGTGGATGGACCGCTCCAGCGCAGTGGCACCTCGATGCCTTGCCAGTGACATTCTCGCTGTGCGTGGCCTCAGATCATCCGTGACAATGGGCTCAGGTGTGGGAGGTATGTTATCATATTTATGTATATATTACTATATATCAGATTGCAAACAGATGTCTCAATATTTAGACATATATTGACATACCATATGTATGTAGATAGATTGAACTGGATATAGGTACACGCGTGTATTGCAGTTGTAGAACACGTACGAACATGTATTTACAAAGAGAGATTAGATATAGAGATGAACAGAAGGATTGATGTTGAGAAAATATTGTCTTGAAGGGCTTGAGATCAGCACGGATTCCAATGAGGTGGGCCTCCCAGAAAGCTAAGTTAGTTTGTAGCTCCAATTAATCCAGTTTTCCAACCCCCAACAGCAGTAAGGGTTCCAGGGTTGCAGGGTTCCGTTCTGGAGACCCGGAGATTGAAAGCAACTAGCACTGCTTTTGGGGATTATATACTCTTTGGCTTTGAATAGCTTTGAATAACTTCTGAAAACTATCAAGATCAGCTCGAAACAAGCACATGTGAGAACTGCCGAGACTGTGCCACGTCTACTTTGTCAACATGTTTGTTGTGTTGAATTGGCTGTCTGGTCGCTCGAATTCCAATTGAGGTCAGACTTCCCCACCAATGCAGAACCAGTCAGGTAGGCTGACGGCGACTATGGAAACCAAATTGAGAAATTGAGAAATATCACCTATCAACGGCAAGTTCTGTGGTACTTCATCACTGTTTGGATCACATGATCTCGCTTCAGTGTGAGGAATACCTGTTCTAATGTAGATCACTTCTGCCTAAGCAGCCTGAAACAATCACGGTCAAAGGCAACGTTTCCCTACAAGAAATGTTTGTTTGGGAAACAATCTGCTGTAGACTGTTCTGAGATGGTCTGGGAATCCGAACCCAAAACGTCTTGCGGAATTCCAACCACTTCATCCACTACATCTGAGGGCCCTGACCGGTGGTGGCGGCACCTTAAGCTCGCCAACTGTCGCCTGTCCCACATTCTTGGAGCAGAAGGAGGACATGACACAAAACTTGCGGCTCTGGTAGATTGTGGCGCCACGAATGCATCACTAATTCATTATAAACCCTATGATTGATCATCTTCCCAAAAAAAACAACCTTCCGAAGTAATTCATGCGAATTTCCGTTTTTGGATCATCTTAAATCACCCAAAACCGCCTGTGCCATGGCCAGAGGCCCACCAAATGTGGCTTGCACCGGGACCTCAGCAGTGGTTTTTGCAGAATTTTTGCACCAGAAGGTGGAGAAAAGCGCCATGATATTCGAACTATCTTGAAGTGGCACCACACTCCCCACTTCTTTTGGACAATTTCCCAAAACTTGTTTGTTGCATCATGCCGGGCTACCACAATTTCCTGCAGGGACGCTGATCTTTGTTGGTGAACGTCCCCATGCTTTACGGGGAAATCCAGATTTCTTTTGGCGAAATCCCTGCGGTGTCCCATAACCATCCAGCTTCCCAGTTCCTTTTGGCTAATTCACTTTTTGATGCTTAATGGTTCGTTTTGTTCAAATCCTCTGTTGTTCATCATGTTGACCCAATTTTTCCTGCTAGTAGCGCTGTTTCCCAAGTAAATCTCACATTCCCAGATTGCGGTCTAATTTTTGCTGGGAAACACCTCACCGCTTCCCCGCTGATCCAGATTTAGAAAGCTTGGCCCCACGACAGGACTCGTGACCCATCATCCAAAAGCGTTGTGAATGACAACTGATGTCTACGGGCCTGGGCGTCTCCGACCCTCCATTGTGGCACATAGACGTAGGACGGGTTGCCCTTTGCCGGATACGCAGGATGGCCTGTATGGCGTCCCAGCAAGGGCACCTGCCAGGAGCTGAAGGGTATCTTTTGGTAAGGATATTGATGGTATGTATGTACATATAATGTGTACATATAATGTATATATATATATATATATAATTGTATTTATTTATGTGTATATATAGCCTCGTCCCTGCTCTTGGAACTGCGCAAACTCGAATTAGCTTGGTTTAAACTGTTAATTCCGTGACGAAATTTTGTCGCGGATTTTTCTTATCATCCTACATCATCATCCTCATCCTCATCCTCATCATCATCATCATCATCATCATCATCATCATCATCATCATCTGTTCTGCAAGTTAAAGGAACGTTAACATCCCACTTTGTTGTATGTAGTTCCAAGAGCAGGGACAAGCCTATATATACACAATATGATATTTGGGTGTGACTGAAAAATTGTGGATTTCGGCCCAAGCAGCAGTTTCAAAAAAGGAAAATGATGCTGTGATTTTGAACAGTCTGTTTAGAATCTACAGTGGTTCTTCCATACAATTCACCAGGACTCATCAATGAAAAACCTGAAAAAGCATCAATCTGCCAACCTTTTTTTGTCAACCCTCTCTTTAAATGCAGGTGGAGGTGGCACCTTCAAACAACAATGGTTTGACAGTTGGGACTACTGTCAGAGGAAATCGAACGCGGAGACTAAAGCAGCCGCTTCCACTCAGAGACTTCGGAGACGTACCAATCTTGGATTTTCTAGATAGATTGGCAAGGGGGCAAGGGGGGCTGGGCCTCACTGGGCTCCAATATGCAATCCAGCACCTACCCTTGGGTACATGAACGAATTGTACACGGTGTGTATGTATACATGTTATATAGAACAAACAAGCTTCATGGATTCCCTGGGAAAGTCTTGTTGCCTCATTCTTGACTTTGAAGTCTGATTCCTCGAGTTTGTAGTACATGGTAGAGGAACAGATTGAAACCCAAACTGTAGGTGAGATAGAAGCGGCGTATACCCCGCCATGGACCCTTCAAAAGACAATCCCAATTTCCACTTCTCATTGTGGGCAGGTGATGCGCCGTGTCGATTAACTAGAACTGAATGGAGCAGCAGTACAAAAATCTCACTGAGTGGGTTTCCTTGCAAAAAATTGAAATAAACTCCTTTTGTTGGGTTCGCGCGCCATTTTAGGTATTAGAACGGAGGCCACCCGCGCGCGGGCGAACCCCCGGGAAAAAGTTTAAAGTTTAGACGCTTGCTGAGTTAGAAGTGATACCATGTCATACCAGTATGAGTCACACCATATACTCCCAAGACTCTCAAAATCCTGTAAGTGTCTAAATCTGATTGGAAGCCTCCTGCGTCGCACAGCGCCACTTCACGTTCTCAGTCTCAATTCGCTCAACTGCCTCTGGGGGAGGGAGGACATGAAGGATGTGACCGAACTAGTGCAAAGATTGGAAGCAGATGAATTTCAACCACGGGTTCAATGTGGAACTGTGAGGGACAAAAATTCAATATAGTAGATGCATGAGTTACGTAGAACCAACCGTGCACACTGAGCTTGCTCACGGACTCGCATGAGCAGCGGTTTTCCTTTAACAAGAAAAGGGATCGCCATTGTGGGTGACTAGTGCTCGCCCGAACGTTGCCAGTGCTCTGTGCCTGAAAATCTCGGCACCACCTGTGAGACCATGTTGCGCGCATGCAAATGGGAAAACAGAAACAGAGAATTGAGACCATGTCGACATGTTGCAACTTTTTACTAGGCATTCTGAATTCAATTCTCATCTAGATGCCTGGACAACCTTAAGGTCAGAGATGCTTGTGCGTGCTCCTGATAATCTGTCTCCCGCACAGAAATCAACAGTGCATACAACATCGGCTGGCCATGCAAATGGGACAATAGGATTGCGCTTTCGAGTGAGCACAACAACGTTGCCACTTGCCACGAGATAGAAGCAGAAGTGAAACAACTATGGCCATGGAATGTTCCACGAACTGCTTTCTGGACACTTCGGGACACAACTGCAAGTCAACCCGTGCTTCCTCAGCAAGGAGCATCAATTTTCAACAGCTGCAAAGAACCAACGGATGAATGCAATAACTTGGGGACATCCATTGCAATACAAGCAGGGAGCTCAGCCTCAATGTCATCACCCCTCCCATCCCGCCTTTCAGACTTACATTCGCCGCCAGATCTCTCAAGAGTACCTGCTTTTTGAGTTGCCACCCTGGTGAACACCTGAACCACTGCACAGATATTGAGACACCTGGGTCACACGTCGGCCGCCGAGAATGACTCAGCAAAACCTCCGGTGAATCAACACGTCACCGCAGAGAATAACTCTGGACGGTGAATACACCCCACGTCACACACAGACGCACAGACACAAAGACACACACCCAAGTCCTGGACTCATCTGAATTTCCTCATCCTGACACAAGAGGTGGAAATTTCCACATGGGCTAACATGAAGGTGAAGACTTGTTGCCATTCAACAAGAATGAATAGATCAACTGTTAGAGTGAGATGGGTAAATGCACCGGAGCGCTGCGTGGCGCAGTCCTCCTCAAATGGTTCGCTGCAGATGGAACCCATGACGCCAAGAGAAGTCGGATGCGATGAAATCGAAGATGTCACGCTGTCACACTTACTTGAGCAGGCTGGCGCGAGCTTGGCCCTTCACATCAAGTATGCAATTTAGCAGAGATTCCGGGGTACTGAATACGGATGAGATCTGATGAACTCCCCACGGGGTGGCAGACAAACGTGCAAAAGCACGTCTTCCATGATAATGTGTTCAGCAAAGTGTCCCTATGTCTTGCATTCTGACGACTTCTTGGTTGCAGTGACCATTGTTTTAACAATTTGTTTTCCCAAAAGCGAAGGCGTTTACTGTTTAGTCGGTCATGCATTCAAGGTGAAATCCAGCCAAAGGTCCGAGATATTGATTTGACATTTGACCCTTCATTTTGATTTGACCCGGGTTTCGGCCCCTTGATGCACACCCCTTTTGTCGCACGCACTTTCCATGGTAGCAAACCTCGGTACATTGCGTCCGCAAGATTCGCAAAGTATGAAGTGCCAATGCCAAAACATCACTTTTCCAAAACCTAGCAAGTGCATCCGGTGGGCGTCTACAAGACCATGAACTTTTCCAACGTAGCATCAAGCACCCCATGTCTGGCAAAGCACCAAGTATGTGCGCACATGCAACTTGATGTTATTGTCCCGCCCCATCCCACCCTGAAATCCAGCGCAACTACAAGAAAAATCTGTCTTCAGCCTTCAGCTGAACATCAAAATATGTAGGCAAATCTATCTGGACATTCGAAAGCGTGGAATCGACTATGCGCTCAAGTGCACATGAACCCTCCAGCGCGTAGCAGCAAATAAGAATAGGCGAGCAAAAGTCAGTACTTGAATGTCATTGATCAATTCTTGCGCCACCCCACCCAGCCCCATCCCACCTTACTTCATCTGCGGCGTAGCATCATGCGCGCGCAAGTTCGAGCGAGCGCCACCACCATCCCACATTTAGGATGGGCATCTGGCCTTAGAAAAATATAGCATGGAGTACGCGTGCGAACGCACATGAATGCGATTACCCAAGCTGCCCAACCCCACCCGATGCCATACGTAGCAACATGTGTGTGTGTGTGTGCCAGTGCAGGTGAGCCTACCTCCCATTCACTTGCCTGCCAACAAAGTGTAAACCTTTGGTTGTGCACCCATTCCAAGATCTACAGTCTACAATACTTTAGCAACTTGGTGAACACGTGAGGTGATTCCCTCTGAGAGCTACAAATCCAATAGGAAACCTGAGAATTTTAACATGGTTCACCTGCCTCTTCCAAGTCCAAGGACGCGCTCACGCACGCATGAACTGTTTGGGTCTCCGAGGAAGCATCATGACCCCGCAATAATGTAAATTCACCATGTCCGTCTCAAGAACATTCGACAACTAAACCCTAAACCTCGCACTTTTGTCTCCATGTTGAGACAGGGATCATTTCCGAAACATCCAAGACAAGTTTTCCCATCACGCAATTCCTCAGGAAGCAGGCCCCCTTCATGGCGATTGCCAACCACCAAGATCCAGTTTGCTACATGCCCCCAAGTTGTTTGCTTAGTTTTCTCCCACTGGGCAACATGCATCCACATTCATGCTAGTCACGTCCGCATCGTGTTTTCTTCACCCTGGCCACTCTATCCCAAATCAACCATTGTGCAAGCGGTGTGAAACCAAATGCAAACTGGATTTCTGTTCGTAAATCACGAGTGCTGGATTGGTTTGCAATTTTGCTATTGGGGGTCACAAAACAGTAGCGAAGAAGAACCAATCCTTGCTGTAGCTGTTTGGGTGGCCCTCAATGGATTTGAGAAAGCCTTCCCGTGCACAGCCAAGAAACGCGGCCATGCTTTGGAGCTTCCTAGCCGCCACAGGACCAGAAATAGAAACTGCCGACCTGGCTACGTGCAGTTGCTGCGTGATCAAATGCTTTGGGTTGCTTGCAGAACCACTATGTCAGCGCAAATTGTCGTTAGGTGCGCCACCTGTCCTCTAAATGTGGACAAAAATGCCTGTGCACACTACACTGGAGGTTATTTTGGAATTTTTGTTTTCGATGTGTTCCCCAATTTCTGGGCCAAGGATGAACAAAGGACCCATAAAATGCGAAAACATAGCGCAGCCTCTCTACGGTAACACCCATCCACTGCATTGACCCTTGGCCTATTTGGGTTGGCTCCGGCGCGCTGGTCTGTGGCCCTGCAGCACATGGAGGCTCATGCGTTCAAAAGTTTGGCGCTTTGTGCCACAACAGCACGTGAACCGCTCGCTTCTGTGCAAGGCAGCAATCAAACAGCTGGGCGAGCGCGCAATTTTCCTCGCGGTTTGTCTGGAGTCCTCGAAACCTACTTTTGCGACTGCGATGCAAAGACGCTCAAGCATTGCCATCCCACACTGCTGTTCTGCACCCCAACTCTCGGAAGTGCACGTGGAGAGCTTGCACAAGGGCCTTCTGGACAGTCTTTGGCTCAATGGAGCTGTGCTCCAATGCAGTTTTCTCCTCTTTTCTCAGCAGCACGCTTTCCCTGATCCTTTTGCTGCCAGGCAGAAGCGCGTTCGCAATCGCTTGGATCTCTGCATCTTGTCGAAAGGTTTCCAGCGCCGATGATACGGCTTCACCAGGATCACGGCACCAAGCGCTTCCTTCGTACCTCCGCGCCGGCTTCCACTCCACAACCAAGGTCGCTTTCCACAACTTTCTCTGCTGTTCAAAAGTGACTTTCCACAAATCCCTCGACAGCCCAGCGTGGTAGCGACCAAAGAAGGGCCTCAACAGCCCATCTGGCGTCAGAGGAAGCTGCGACAGATCCAAACCTTGGTACTTCGCCATCAGGTGCCTCGCCTTTGTCCGCAAATTGCGGTGAGAGTGTGACTCATGGAAAGGCGGTAGATCTTCAGCTTCCCCTTCGGTCTTTGGATTCTCAGCCGACATGGCGCTCTGGAAGCGGCCTAGTGCCTTCACCTAATTCGGTTGAACCATCACGGCATCAAGTGCTGCACATCCGGCCAACTTGGAAAAAGATGAAAAAGGACACTTGGCTTCAGGTTCACTGCTCATCCCTGGTCCAACGACAATACAAGCAAGAGTCACATTTCTGTGCCAAATGCCTTTCATTCCATGTCACTTGGCCTGTTCTCACCGCAGGATTGCTATGGTTACTGGTTTTTCTGTTGCAGCACATTTCTTGTCCGCATCTGTCATATTACTGCAAATCTCGAACACATCGTGCCAAATCATCCACACACACCCAAGATCAAGAATACACAAATCACTGCTGCACGCGTTCCTTGAGGAACTTGCAGCGAAGGCAGCTGCCGACCAAGCAGGTCAACAGCAAAGCACAAGCGCCTGACATGGACGTCGCAACCAGAAAACCAATTGAATCCGCATCCCAAATTACACCGGCAAGAGACCCCAAACAGTGTGGGAGGCAGGAAGTCAATGCTTTGAATACAAGCAACTCGATGTGCAGGACCTGAGACCAGAACCTCAGACCAGGACAGCGAAGAGAATTGCACAAGATCGTTAAAGGAGGACCTTCTATATATATATATATATAGAGGATCTTACAAGATCTTCATACAAGAACTTCCTAGGAGCATGCCAGAAGATTTTTCATACAAGCATCCCCAATGCAGAGCATCTTCAAGATCTTCATGCAAGGACCTCTTGGGGAGGATTTGAACAGGATCCCCGCAAGATCTTCTCACAAGGGCCTGTACACGATCATGCGAGACTGGATGTCACTAATGTCTCCACAAGATCTTCTCACAAGGACCTGGACAAGATCATGCAAGGACCTCTTGAATGATTTCAGCAGGATCTTCAGAGGAGCTTCGCAAAAGGAACTGTACAAGATCATGCAAGGACCTCCTAGGGAGGACTTCAGCACGATCTCCACAAGATCTTCTCACAAGGACCCGTACAAGAGAGGTTTGCACCAGGATCTTCACAAGACCTCTTAGAGGGTTTCATCTGGATCCTTAAAGCATCTTCTCACAAGGACCTCTACAAGACCGGGACAACTCTGCGGCCCACACTTTGTGCGAGCCTGCGCAGTCGAAATGCACATGGACATCTCACAAGAGTTCTATGCGAGAATTCACAGGGAAAGGCGGGGGCCCAGGACCAGGACAACCATTTCGCGCGAGCCTGCGCAGTAGAAAAAAAAAAAAGGTCATCTCAAGAACAGTTTTATGCGAGAAATTAAGGCGGAGATCAGAGAGCGTACCCTGATCTAACCCCGCCCTTTACCTCCCGTAAGAACCCCTCAGTGTGGACACACTGTTTAGGGAATCACTGTTGCTGTGTCTCTCGGAACCCATCAAAACTGGCTGACTAAAATCCTGAAAGTCTGCGAAGGCATCTGAACATGTTTACAGTCCCTTGCCTTCATGATTTTACAAAGGCAAGCTTGCACATAGCCTGCCCACTATCTTGAAGCTGGAAGCAACACATGGGTAAACAATGTTGAATATCCATGAACAGCCTGTTTCTGGCGAAGCCACTGAATGGATTCAGCAAGGAACTCCGAGTTCAAGCAACCTGAAGCGCGTCAGAGTGGGTCAAGTCAGATGAAGCCAGATGGAAGATGCAACAGGCTCAAGGAAAAAGATTTGCATCAGAACGGACAAAACAATCTGTGGAGATGGGTCTATGTTTCCTTAAAGAAACATGCGCACAGTCACCAGCTACTTGAGCTCTTCTCCAAGCGGCAAACGTATTACCTGCAAACATATTACCTGCAAACATCATCGAAATGAAGCTGGGCAGCTGGACCAATGGCACTTCAAGTCCGCGTGGAATCGTCTATCACCTGGACCAGAGAAAAACAAGATCTTTGCTCGAGCGCAATGAACAAAAGCGAAACATCCCTCAAATCCTGCAGATCAACATCTGAAACAAGTTACTTCAAAAGCACTGGGAGCGAATTCCCAGTCCCCAAGCAAGCCTGTCACTCCGAGGGAGGTCACTCGGAGTGCAAGCGTCACTGGGGGACTGGGAGTCCTTTGGATTGGGATGCACTGCACAAGCCTTAGAATCGAAGTTGCAAGTTTTCAGGCGACTGGATTCTCGGATCTCACTGCAATCGACTTCTGGTCGTGTCGCTTTAGGTGGTGGACGTCCTGCTGTACTTTCTGGTTCTGAAGGTCAGCCAGCACACACCAACAATGGCATCGGCAGGAAACCGTCAACTCCAAGGGAATCGCCAGGCTCGTCGCCTTTCGTTTGCCTGGCAAAGGACTATACTGCTTCATTCAGGTGCCCTGAAGAACCCATTCGTGACATACCCCCAAGGTCTTGAACACCCCACTTCATAGATCTTATACTAAACCAGAAGTTTCTGCTAGGTGTATTCTAAATTAGTGAGAGGGACTATGATAAGGTTGGTGAGAGAGAGAGAGAGGATCTGGTCCCGTGAATGGAGTCCGGTACAGGAGCATCTGCACTGCTGGAACCACGCAGCAAGTGCCGAGGAGGTTCACAAACATATTATAAAATCATGGAGCAATTTCCAAGTGAGCAGTGGCCATATTGGCATGAAAATTATTGGCATAATCTGTAATTCTAAGTTTGGCTATCATTATTTGGATGAATCCAGGTTTGTCTGGATGCAGGTATGGCGTGGATTAACGTTTGGGCATCAGCCCCCACAAATAGCAGTCATTTCAGTATTAAGCCATCCTTGGTTGAGGGTCCCGACTTCAGACCTGTGCCCACGTATACCCATCGTGAAGTGGATAGAGCAATGGTCCAATGGGACTTAGGCTAAATAAAGGATCTCAAAACTGATACTCGACGTTTGGATTAGCCTTGATGAATAGATTCAACAGAGTGACCATGAAGTTTCGGGAGGAAAGTAATTGGCCCTAATTGGTGCCCAAGCGAATACGGCTATGTCAACACCAAAACGGAACCATGTCGAAACTTACGATGGATGTCGACGACCACCAGTCCTTCTTTCATCAAATCCTTCAAAACCGTGTAGTAGTTTAAATTCAATACGTTTTTTCGATTCTTGACAGTGGTTTTCCATACCTTGACAATGTGCTTGACATACTTTAAATCCCGTTGAATCCCGCGGTTGTACAGGCAGGCCACTGTCGTCGTCAACATTCTTCCGCTTTCACCGCTGGCCGAAGACCTGGGGATTTCCAGCATCCATTGTGGGGATAAATCTGAGAAATGCCTGATAAACAGTGGCAAATGCCAGTACATAATATAAATACAGCAGTAGCAGTTTGAAGCTAAGATTGATATAAATTGATCGGGTATTTCAAGGTCAGTATATCGCACTTTGACAGGTACTTTGATGGCGAATGGTTGTCACAACCATCTGAATGGGCAGCGGATGAGTCAAGAAGTTTGCCTGAACATTCTTCCATTCAGCTCTCTGAAGCATTCTTTTGGAACTCGCTTCAGTTGGGTTGCTGTGACATTCATGGCCACGTCCTGTGGCCATATTCTGAGTGCTTGTGTTGTCGGGTCTATTGATGATGTCGTCAAATCAACTACAGTAGAATACTCTGAAAAGAAATCGCCGCAAGGGTTCACGATGGAACTCAAGGAAACAAACCATGTGTGCCTGAAGAGCAAAACAATCAGAGCCTGCTGGAATTGCAGGTTTGAAGCAAATTTCCAAACAAATTATTTGAGAGCAGCCACGTATCAGTCTCTGGGGCATTTTGGACTTCACTTCACCCTGAGGCTCCCTACTGAAGAGCGGTTGAGCGAGATTGTACCCATCTTCTCTGCAAATGGCTGAGATTCAAAAGCAAAAAAAAACAAAGCAAAATATTGACATTGTCAACATTGAAACGTCATCCAACAAAGAATGGCTGGCAAAACAAAACTAGTTGCCGGACTTTGCAAGGGAAATAAAGACGGACGGCCTCAGAAAACAATGTCCAATCTTCTCTAAATGTAGCTCCTTCCCACCATACAAAATTTGAGGCCCAGTGAACGAAAGCTAAGGTTCCTTTGAGTTTGGAAACATGATGGGATTTTGACATGCTGAAGACAGAGTGTCTAGAGTCTAAAGCAACTATATGCGGACAATGGTAATGGTGGGATTGTAGAAATTACTGTTGTCCTGGAGTTCGCACGCGTCTGCAGTTTTTCTGCGGCGACCAAGTGAAACTGGAACAGCAGTGGAACAGCAGTTTTTTGTGGGGTTGAAAGGTGAACACTCTTGACAAGATTTGAAAAAATATTTAATTTTCAACTTTGGGCCCACCAACAATTACAATTTTTGGGGGGTTCAAATTTGACTACTGTGGGCAAGATATGCAAAGAAAATATTTAATCTTCAACTTTGGGCCCCCCTAAAAAATATAGTTTTTTACCGGGGCTCAAATTTGAATACCTTTGGCGTAATATCCGAAAAACATGTTTAATCGTTAAGTTTGGGCCCCGCCATTTTTTTTCCCTTGTGGGGTTCAAATTTGAATGTGTTTGATGATATTTGCAAAAAAACGCATTTAATCTTCAACGTGGTGGCCCACCCAAAATGATAATTTTTTGCAGGGCTGAAATGTGAACATTTTTTGACAAGAAGTGCAAAAAACATACTTAGTCTTCAACTTTGAGCCCCACCAAAAATTATACGCACTTTTTTGCGGGGTTCAAGTTTGAATACGTTTGAAAACATTTGCAGGGAATACATTTTAATTTCATCCAAATGCACTTCTTTAATAGGGTCTGGACCCCCCAAATGAAGATATACATATATTGCAGCATTTAGTTTTACTTCTGTTTGATGCATTTTTTGACGCAAAGTTCTGCGTTTGTTTGCATTTGATGTGGCGATTGTTTGCACGTGTTGTGGCAATAAATTGCATTTGTTGTGGCATTTGTTGTGGCGTTTGTTTGCATTTGTTTGCATTTGTTGTAGCATTTGTTTGCATTTGTTGTGCCAGTTGTGGCATTTGTTTACATGTGTTCTGTATAGTTGCATATGTACTACACAAACTGTGAATGTTGGAACAAATTTAAGCATATATGAAATGTATGTACGTACATATGTAAGTATATGTGTAGTTAAATGCAACAACAAATGCATAAGATTTATTTGGTGGAAATAAAGCGTTATTGTGTGTAATGACATAACCATAAAATAGGATTCTGTTTTCACAAAATAAGATCTTGTGCATTTGTTGTTGCATATTTTTGCATGTATTGATGCATTTCTTAATGCATTTGTTTGCATATGTTCTGGCACAAATGTGAAACGAAAAGTTACGCTCCAATGAAAGCGCATGTGTCGTGCATGTACACATATATGTAAGCACAAATGTCGAGCAAGTAAGGGCAAATGCAAAGACATATGGTGTGACATATGTTAAGAAACGTAAACACGCGTGTGGAAATAAAAATGCAAACACAAACGTTAAGAAATGCAAACACAAACGTTTGTATGCGTAAGGTGAAATGCTGAACAACTAAGACGACATGCAAACATATGTTTGTTAGCGTCGGTGCACATGTAAAATAAACGCAGCAACAAACGCACGACATGCACGTATGCCTCCGTATGGGGTCCTTCGAGCAGGCCTTCAACGAACTTTTGGATTACACTAAAAATAGTTCATCTTCGACTTTGAGCCCCACGAACAAGAATTATTTTGCACGGGGCTCAAATTTGAACTCAAAGCTGAATATGCTTTGATGCGAAGCGGGCAACGGTTCTTTTCTCAGCCACAAAGGCCTCGGAATGCATGCATGATTTTCATGCTCTGACATGTGAAAATGATTGCACTGTCTTCTCGATTTGCGCAGTGTCATCCTTGTGAATAGTCCCATGGCCCAAGCTGTAGTCACAACTGAAAAATATTCGCACTCCTCCTTGGTGAGATGAAGTGCAACTCAGCTCACCACTCTTTTCAGTTTGGTCCCACAGATTTTGGGCGCATTTCCAGCTCTTGTCTCTGTTTTTGCACCTTTTGTAAGATTTTGCACATCCAACTTCAGTCCCCACCGTAGATTGCAGAAAGTGATTGATAGCGATCAGCACTGTCCCATCGGTTACCTGAAACTGCACGCACATGCAGGTCATTGAACATTGCGGAAATCTTTTGCTTGCACTGGCCAACCATTTCTGCTGCACTGCTTCCAGCACTCACATCGTTCAGAAAAGTCAGAATCAGGTTTTGAATCGCGTTTGCGCCCAGAATTTTTGACGCTCCAAACATTGGCCATGTTCATTCTTGAGAAATTCCACAAGCTCAGTCACACTGGTTGCTCCTGTTGGAGTCCTCGCATTTCCTGGCATTTCAGAGTATGGATCCATTGCATCATCATCCTCCTCGCTTTCTGCATCTTCCATCTCCACATTGTCGGTTTGATCTGCTCCTTCTGCTGGATTGAATCGCTGTCGAACCAAACGCATATATTCCACTGATCCTGCAGTTCTTGAAGCAATCAAATTGGCACACTCCAAGATATTCAAATGTTTCCATTGGGCTTGATTGAGACCCAATCCATTTCGCATAAATCCACCGTGCTCCACAATGGCATAGTGAAGACCTGTATAGCATATTCATGTGTCATCAAAATTTCAGTGCTGCATTCTGTGATTTGCTCTTGATGGTCAGCTTGAAGTTGTAGGACATCTTCCTTCAACCTTTCCAGCTTGTTCACCTGCTCTGCAATAAAAGAATCTTCATCAGCCACCTGGTTCCAACATTGCGCAAGATCACTTGAAACTTTCTTCCATGCAAAGAATGAAACCAACGCAAGTCCAAGCCAAAGCAAAAACA
This sequence comes from Symbiodinium sp. clade C Y103, assembly GCA_003297045.1. Lineage (NCBI taxonomy): Eukaryota > Dinophyceae > Suessiales > Symbiodiniaceae > Cladocopium > Cladocopium sp. clade C. The sequence continues at coordinate 8,549 of BGPT01000322.1, read as the reverse complement.
AAGTAAATACTGCAACCCATAGCCACATGCTTCCAGCACCATCGGCAGTTGTTTCACTTGCAAGACACATTGATGTCTCCTCCACAAATGCTACATCTGCTCCCACTGGAAACGATGACTCACGGCCATAAAGAGCTGTCCTTGTTGCTTTTCAGTGACTGTTGTCCTTGTTGTTTTTCCACCATCACTTCAAACTCCTCCTGCCCCACCATTTGACAAGTTTCCAAATCGGCTACTCCAATCTGGTTCAAAAGGACGAGGAGGCGGTTTCGAGCTAATGGCTTGGTACCAATGTCAGCATAGTTCCAAGTTGTTGGGATTTGGGACAAGGTCAATTGCTTGCTGAAGACCAAATCCTGTATCCACAATATCTTGCACTCAAGTGGCGGATTCTTCCAACTCCATGTCTTGAAGCTAGTTGTCTGGCTGCAGAATTGCCGGTGAAGTGCACCTGCTCAACTGGCTGACCTGAAAGGAATTCCAAACAACGCCGCACAAAGATTGAGTCTGAACATTCAGAAACAATTGCATGCAGCTCTGACTCAGCACTGGATATATCACCTTCTGGGTACGGCTTGACCCGCAGGCGTAGTTGCCGTTGACAAGGTGAATGGCACAGGATGTTGACTTCCTGTGCTTATTACTCGAGCCTCCAATCAGCATCAGTAAATGATTCGATGAGCCAAAAGTTTTCTGATCCCTTCCTGCACTTGCCAGCACCATGTTCTGGAAAGAAAAGACGCATTCCAACATCTCCATTGAACTTCAAATATCCAATCAACTTCCCGCAGCTTCTGAAGTTCACACAGGCTTGGGGCACTCATGCATGACGCCAGCTCTTTCACAGCATACATCACATCTGCTCTGTCTCTGGAGACATACAAGAGCAATCCAATCACGCTGCGATATGCTTTGCAGTCCACCACATTCAACAACTGAAATTTGTCCTCATTCTGAATTGCTGAATCACAAGGTATCTTCTGAGCACGCGCTGGACTGAAATGTTGCTCAAAGCAAGTCTAAGGTAGTACTGTTCTTGTTCTCAGAGAAACAAATGGCACGGAGTGGACATCATCACGCTTAGAAGTGTTAAACTCACGGACCACCAGACGGCTCCGTCTCATCCATATTTTGCCATGCACTGGATGTTCTTTGATGCGCCAGTCATACAAAACGTGTAGTCAGGCTTGTTGCATCCTGGAGATTGCTGCATCCTTCCCACACTTGCATTAAAAGAAGTCCTGAGGAGGCCCCCCAGACGGCACCAATTTCTTGCCAAATTTGCGGACCTCTTTATGAGGCATGTAAAAGTAAATACAAAGTATTCACAAAAAGGGAACGACTACCACGCCCGGCTCTCAGAAGTTCTCCACGATGCAATAGGACAGAAAATCCTTCGCCAGAAATAAAGCCATCCATAAAGTGCAATAGTGCACTGGAACGGAAAAGCATCCCATGTGATTCCTCCTTTGACCCAATCTTGCCGCGTCATCCAAATTCAGCTGTAAGAACTTTGGCTTCCGGCGAAGGAACTCATGTTCCAGCTTGGCCAATGCACCCCGAATCAGTCGTGCGGGAGAGGCAGGCCAGTCTATAAGTCTCTATCACCAAAGAAAGTGCAGCTCTTAATAAGTCTGTTGATAACAGCATCAGTAGATCGGAGGAGAAACTCGTAGAGAGCAGCATGGTCGTTCGAAAAGTAACCAGGCATGTCGCCTCATACCATATGCGTATAAACTGCATCATCCCAAAGAGGCAGTAACGCAATCCACTATCAAAGATGGGCCGGTCCCCCCTCCTAGGGGGACCGCACCACGAGTGTGAAAAACACAAGAGCGGCGGGCAGCTCTTTTTCACCAGCTCAGACTTGAGCCAAACCACAAAGGTTTGACATCATCTTGTCTTCTCTTCCTTTAGAAGAGATGCAGACTAAAACGCAGTGACTTCTCAAACGTTCTTAAAAGTCTCAAACTACTTCAAAAAAATTCTCAAGCTTCCAAAAACGTTCTTCAGCTTCTCCAAATAAACAAACTTCAGCTCAAACTCACAAATCACCTACAAAACGCCCTACCAAATCACCTACCAGCATCAAGTTCATAAGAGATGGGTCAAACAGATCAGAAACACCCCAAAAACACAAAAACAAACGAAAACCCATCTCCAAGCTCTTCCATGCACAAACTGGTTCCATTTGGTTCCAAATTGGTTTTGAATTGGTTCCTACCTGGTTCCTACTGTCCCTAAAGTTCACAGATCGGTTCCTACAAACTTAAAATGGTTTCCAAACTGTTCACATGCACATGCAATGTTCCAAGATAGTTTGTAGATGTTCAAGTAGGGTCAAGGTGGTGCAGNCGGTTCCTACAAACTTAAAATGGTTTCCAAACTGTTCACATGCACATGCAATGTTCCAAGATAGTTTGTAGATGTTCAAGTAGGGTCAAGGTGGTGCAGCACACTGTACATCCTCTCACCAAACTTTCACACCCCTTCTTGGACAGTCGTACTGTACACCGAGGTGTCAAGGGTTCCATAGTCGTTTGTAAGCAACTAAGCTCTGAACTCATATCAAATAAGTTTCAGGCATCTTCAACTAAGATCCCAACATAACCAAGTAAGGTCCCAACTCAAGCACAGACAGCCTGAAAATTAATCGTCTATTTTCTAGGCGCCCTTAGAGTTTGGCTTTTATATGAAGACATCAGTCTCCAGCTTTGACGCCAGATATCATCATTGGGCAAACGGCAGCGAAGCAACTCAAAAGATCCACAGATCATACTCCACAAAGAGCCAAAGATGATCCACTGATCTGCATACATAATTCCACACATCCACATGCAGGAACATGACACTGATTTCACTGAGTTTCCAACTGAACCAAAACAGAATGTTGTTTGTTTGAAGTTTGTTTTCAAACGTTTGTTCAAACCCTTTTTGTCATCTTCATCTCATTTCATCTTAGTACGGGGAAACTGACATCATGGCTTCTCTTCGGAGACAGCTGTGGTGTCAGTGTTTTGGGATAGACCCCCAAAGGGAGCTCAGCACCTTCTCTCTGGGGATGGGTGCTGGGTGACCCTAATCCACCAAAAGTAGGATCATCCAAACAAACCACAAACCTAAACAACAGAAACCACGTTTTTCCAGTTTCACGTTTTGGTTGTTTGACTTCTAAACTTCCTGTGGCTCAAAGGAAGCAAGTAATACAAAATGCCTTAGTTAGAGTTCTAGTTAAACAGTTGTAACTAGTTGAGCAATAGTTGCAACTAGTTACAACTAACTATTGGCAATTAGTTCAAATAGTTTGAGTTGGAACTAACTCTGTAACTAGTTGGNACTAGTTGAGCAATAGTTGCAACTAGTTACAACTAACTATTGGCAATTAGTTCAAATAGTTTGAGTTGGAACTAACTCTGTAACTAGTTGGCAACTAATACAACTTTTTTGCAACTAGTTGGAGAATTAGTTGAAACTAGTTACAAACTAGTTGCAGAGTTGGTTGTAACTAGTTCTCAACTAGTTGCAGGATTAGT
>BGPT01000321.1:326486-348595 GCA_003297045.1 Symbiodinium sp. clade C Y103 | reverse complement strand
GGGGCTCTGATATAGCGTCCGCACTACTTTCCTCACCTGTTACAGTACTTTGGGGCTTGGATTGCGATTGCCTCTTTTTCATGCGTGTCAAAGCGTGTCGTCAGAGGGTGGGGAGTATCGAGAAAGAGGTCACTTTACTCCCCACCCTCTGACGACACGCTCGTGACACGCATGAACGCACGCTCCCACCCTCTGACGACACGCTCGTGACACGCTTTGACACGCATGAAAAAGAGGCAATCGCAATCCAAGCCCCAAAGTACTGTAACAGGTGAGGAAAGTAGTGCGGACGCTATATCAGAGCCCCACTTAGGTAACTCAAACCCACAAAATGGAGACTTAGAAAAGAAGAAAGGAGGTCACTTGGCAAACCAGCATGCCACAAGTGGCATCTTTTTCTTTTTGGTCTAAGTGCCTCAAAAAGAGGTCACAAAGAACGTATTTACGGTGATTGTTTGTTTCGAAGGCATCAACAAATTGCAAAAACAGAACCTATTTGACCGGTTTGGAGGCCCTACAAATTGAGAAAAAAAAACTCTGTGGTAAGATGGTTACAAGCTAACGGGGTAAGAAAGAAATTACAGTCTGAGCGCGCGCGCGTAGAGCACAACATGATCAATGGTATATAACAACATAACCCTTCGCCTTAGCGTTATCGCATCGCCGGTGTGCGAAGCTCTATACAATATTTGGTGACAACACCTCCAGCATGTAATGGGCATGTAACAGGGATATCAAAGCAGTGGATGCTAATGGATGCTATGTATGTGAATGATGATCATTTCAATAGGGCTAGAATGTGGATATAATATATTCATTGGATGGAGTAGACCCAGGATATAACGAAGCTCAGTCAACGACTCGATTTCTTGCATGATTCCCATCCAGTCATGGGTGATTAAGGTCCCTAGGTAACGACTATCCATGGACCATGACCCAAAATGTGGACTCTGTGGAACTGCGAAAAGTGGCGAGAGATGACCATAACACCCGCAGGAGATGACCATGTCAATGCCCAGCACATGGAAAGCTACTTTCATGGAACGAAAAATGGGTGCTGAATTGTATAGAAGATGGTTTTCCAACATGGCCAACCTTGGTTTCCATGATGTTCCAAATTAGAGGTGGAGCTAGCCAATGGTTCATCTAGAAGGACTTTGACTACACCCCCGGCTCCGAACAGCACAACACAAAATACGTTCAACTCCCTTTTCGGACTCCTTCTGTTTCTATGTATGCAATTTAAAACTAATTTCCAATCCTGTCCCCAAGACATGAAATACATCTCTTCATTGTGGGGCTCAAATGGGGGGCAACTAGAGGGGAGGAATTTTAGTCCCAATTCCTACAAGGTGTTGCCCCCGGTTACAGTATCGGTTATTAGTTATTTAGATTCTCTACCGAATCTACCAAAAACTCCAGTTCACCTGCCTGAACACCAAGTCGGGTAACAAACTGGAGCACCCCCAATGCCCTCACACCCAGCCGGATATTTTTCTTCATCCAAGAAACGAATGGCCAAGAGCATCTGCCAAATGCTGCCGGCGGCGTCTCGCTCCGTAAAATGACCTGTTCTCAGAGCAGGGGAAGCTCGTTGTTGGGTGACTTGGGGTTCTTCAAATGGATTTACTATTGCACGATAAATCATCCACCCAATGTTCCAAGGGGGGTTAATTTTATCATATTCCCACCACAAAACTCCCCTGACCTTCCAGATACCCTCTGAAATTGGTATCACATGTAGTCAGGGTGATTTTTGCTTATGATTTTGGGTGTGTTCAAGAACTTGTTGATGTAGTGATATACACGTGTTTATTCCTTATCTGACAGATAAGCGAAAGATGAGGGAAAGCCTAGTAGTGGATTGTAGTGGATTCATGTGGACAAATCTGGGGATTATTTTATATTGGCCAAATCCAATTTTCATGGGGATTTCCAGCTGGCTCCAAACAGAGACTGTAACACTGGGGTTGGTTTTGGGGGTCGAAACACCTTCTGAGAAGGTCTTTCGAGCATTACGGCATGATGGATGAAGGTGAATATTTCACCTCTACTCATCAACCAACGCCATTCTGTCTGAAACTGTTTGGGTCCTACTTCCTATGCGGCTTTCGATTGGATACTGTAAACCCAAATTATCTATGGGTTATTGTCTATATTCTATATCCAGTAGTTATGTATGGGATGGTCAATGGATAGATGATGATAGATGCTAGGCGGGTGATGTTTTCCTGCAGAATTGAGATGTTTCCTGAAATTCCAGCAGTTTCTCAGCATGAGTCCTCATCTAAATTATATACTCATTCACCAGTATGTCACATATATCCAAACAAAGCAAATTCATGACACACACAGCTGATTTTCCATGAGATGTTGATCTACAAGTGTGCAAATTCATCCAAGTGTATGATCGTCCTACTAAATAATCTAAATATTTGTCCATTTGAAGTGAGGATTTGCCATAGCCAAACCTCTCAGCATAGACACGGTATCACCCCATGTGACATCAAAAGAAGTATGTAATATGTCAAGCCATTCACCAACCCCCCAATCTGTTGAGCCCCACGAAGGTAAATGTGTAACATGTTTCTGTTTTTTCCTGTTAAGGTTTCCGAACAGCTACCCGGGATATTTCTTTGACAATACTAGGCTAACATTCAACACTCCGCCATTAATGCAAATGAATGGTTTATGACATGTCCCATTAACTAAATCTGTATTTTCCAAGCAGGTTAGATCACCATTTGTGCTCCGATGTATATTTTAACCTTTTCTAACCTTGAATGCGTTTCATGAAACCCATCAAACAGGCATCCAACCCCTAGCATCCGCTAGCTTGTGGGGACTACCGACTACCTGCAATATGTATTAATATGTTACCTTTCTTCGGCTTTCATACCGCCTGTTTGATTTTAAATCAACACTTTTGTGCTCTCTAAATCCCAAGATGATGCTACATAAATCCATATTCTTTTGGAAAGTATCGCCAGTCAATCGCATGTTCATCACTTTGTTACTTGAATGCCCATATTTACCGGTCAGGTCCACCGTATTTGTCACTCCATCACCATTTTTACCGGCCAAATGCCCAATATTTGCCACTTTTGTATCGGTCAAATTCCCAATGTTTTTGGATTTAGTTAATCACATGTCGTCACGTCAATGCGAATTTCTACTGGTCAAAATTCAATGTTGTTGATGATTTTGGCTTGTTCCCCGCATTTTTGCCAATACGATGCCTGCATTATCATGTTCCCCTTATACTAGATGTTCATGGTTTTTCACTATATCTTAATTTCACTCCCAATTGTCTACCAGTAATTCTCCATTTTTTCTGCACGTTTCCCCATTTTTCCTGGGATTTTTCGCCATTTTCTGCGGCGTTTCCGTGGCATTTCCCCGATTAACAACGCCCCACCGAATGCCTAAGGAGATGATGCGGTCGAAGAGTTCGCCGCCTTCTAAAAGCTCCATGATCAACGTCAGCGTGTCCTGTTTGTTTAAAACAAAGCAAAATGGCCGGATGTTCCAGGGAGTTCCAATGGATTTTGACACTTTTCAAGTACATGTTAATTGGTTTTAGTGGATTTTAGTGGATGTTTCAAGAGATTTCCAAGGGATTCCACCATGGATTTTGAGAAATTTTGGTGGATTGGCAGTGGATTTTAATACATTGTAGTGGATTTTAGTTGATTTTTAATTTCCCGTTGATTTCACCATGATTTCGGAGGGATCTTGAAAGATTTTGTTGAAAAACAAAGCCTTAACATGATTTAGCAGATCTTCATGGATAATTCAGTAGACATCTTGAAAAAATTAGATCTTACAATATTTATATGATTTTATATGAAATTAATACATGTGTATACATTCTGCCCTGCCCTGATGTTGCAAACAGAAACCCTGGTCCTTGGACTCGTAGGCATCCACCATTCGAGCTAAATGCCTCGGCACCGTCCCAGCTGATGGGTGCTAGCAATGACTAAGTAGGAGACATCCCTGGTTTGGTTGGTGGGATAAGTAGATAGGATGAGTAGGATCAGTATAGATTAGTTCCATCAGTAAATTAGTTCCCTATAGATAAGGGGGATTGATCCACCTATAGCTAGGGTGAACTAATCTTCTGATGGAATGAACCACTAAGTATGTATAGGGGATATACATCAAGCTACTGAATGCGGTGAACGCAGTTTATAAAGCAATTGATAATTTTTGGGGGCACCAATTGTATTGTATTGGGTTTACCATATTAGTACCATCCCCCTAATACTAAACACCTCCCAGAAACGATGCTTTAGTATGGGATGAAATCACATATTTTGAAACATTCAGGGTGTTTAGTTTAGGGGAATGGGATGATTCTCCAGGTAGTGTTGGCCACAAACCAACTCAACATAACTCAACAACTTACGTAATCACGAACAGCTTGCGAACTGCAAGCCATGGTCTGTTTAGTCTGATAACTTACCAAGTTTTACCATGGTGATTGTCCAGAGCTATATTGAATTGCTAGACGCATGTGAAACAACATGGCCGATGATAAATACAGCGCGCAAATACATGATATTTAGCTGGTGGCTCCAGCTTTCCCATGTGGGGGCAAAAGGTCAATACTCTAAGGTTCAAGTCAAAGTATAAAATTACACATCCAAGATTGACCCAGATTGATCAATGATAAAAGCCATGGTCAAACTGTCAACGTCAGAACGTATGTCAAGAAAACACAATCTTATGTGTTGACCTGGCAATTTCATGTTAAGTATATTCTGACATTTTTCCTTTTTTTGACATCTGCTTCTCCACGTGACACATATTCTGATATATATATATATATATACATATTCTGAATTCAAGTCTGACAATAACTTTACATATATTTTGACATGTATCGTGACATTTCTCCTGACATATACTTTGACATGAATTCTACAGGGTGTGCCCCATACTTAGCTAATCTTGTTTTTATCCCACCTAAACCCTGGTTGTGAGAGTCATGAACCAACTTATCTAACGCACTGGGGCGCTGCCTCGGAACACCTTCATTCTATAGCTTGCCACATTGTGACGAGGTCGTGGATGACCCTCACCTGACTGCTGCAAGAACAAAGGCTACTTCCTGCTACACTGGTTTCAATCTTCACTTTTGTTGGTATTTTTTGTCAGTGTTGGTAGCATTCCACAGCGTTCTGGTTGAAATTCCTTTCGAGACATACCCATGACCTGGAGTGAAATGAGAAACATTTTGCTCCTTGTTCCACGGAGGCATGGGTTCTGGCTTCGGAGTCATCGCCATGATCGTCTGCAGATCCGAAATGCCTGGGCTGAAAAGCCTTAGCCAAATTCTTCAAGAAAAGAAGATGGGCTTCTGCAGCAGATTTTTTTTTTCGACTGCAGCGGCACCATCCTGCAATTGCAGCCATAGACGTATTGCATGTCAAGGCCGCGCGCCGTAATCTCATCGCTGCTCAGTTGAGTCACCCAGTCCGATGCCGCACGAATGCGGGCATCCTTAGGTACTAGACCATCTTGACCAACAACTTCAGCAATCCCAAGCCATGTTGTAAGCCATGGACCAAGGTCGGTTTCTCGTTTGCGCAACTTTATATGTAGAAACTCCCAACCTTTGGCCTGGGGTTCACTGGTTGGGGCGGGCTTTGAAACACATCCAACTAGTTCAAATCCCCTCCCATCTGCAGTGTAACCACCCAAGAAATTCGCCGAATGCAGTTGAACATCAAACAAACGGATGGTATGGCTTTGATCCCTTTGTATATACCCTGATGAACGTGAAAAAATGCCTGGTTATTGCGAGTGCATCCTTTGCAAATGCCCCTAAATTGGCAAGTGTGTCTAGGAATGTTCAGGATTCAGCGAAATATGCTATATGGTGGATATATCTTCAGTTGGGTTGGCCATAAATTATATAACCTCTAATTGGGGAGGGCGCATGGTAGTTATCACTTGTTAACTTAGTAGAGAACATATATTCACAAATCAGTTTCTGTTGTGTTTTAGTTTTTTACAATTGAATTCAACATGTGGGAAAGTACATGTTCTATGTTTTTCAGCGAAAAATCACTAGAATCCCAGCAATTACTATAGAAACTATATGGTATATTACCACTCCAATGGTCAATCATTGTTTTCCCCATTAAATGGCCATTTGGGGACTATACCCCATTTTTAGACACACCCATACAGTAATTACCACTGCAGCTAGCAATCTACCAATGCCTTCCCGCTACGGATGGTCCACGGTCAGCAAGATCTCCACCTCCGTTTCGATCTCTTTGCCTCGCGCGTCTGTAGGTCGAAAGTCACGGTCAGATCTGCCATTTCGGTCGCTTGTTTAACACACACATTTATACAGTTATGAACGATTTGGATATGTTATTAACTGTTATTAACAGTTTTTTTAAACATCTATACCCTCCAGTCCCTATGGATCCAGCCGTACCTTCTTAGGAAGTACAACCGGGGTATGATTTAGAGGCTTAACCGTACCTTCTCAGACAGTGTTTGGATCCATAGGGATTTAAAATTATGAACGATTTGGAGATGTTATGAATTATTCACGGTTTCGAACTATTATCAATGATTTCAAGAACTGTTATAGTTATTTATGACCTAAAATCATCTCAAAAAATGGTGATCTTGAATGATCTTGAATGATATTCAATAGCCTTAACACCACTTGACATGGTTTTCAAAGGTTTCAACATATTTAAGCCATGAGCATTGAGACTGTAAGGGATTCAAACTGCACGGTCACCAGACTGTTGGAAATACCTTCATCCAAAAATTGAATAATACTACACTAGAGTTTCTATGATTACAAGGTCGTGATCCCCAATTAGAAGTCGTTTCCACTACAAACCCAATTCACTCGTTCGATAAATCTAGCATAAACCCAACAGTGAACCTACTTATTGACCAACTTAGCGATTCCAAAACGGGGTTTAAATCCCCCTATTATACATCACATGTTTTTCTTGGTCCCCTCTTAAACGCACATGGATATCCAACTACAATGTGGGCCCCAGTGATGTTTGCTGCTTTATGACCCCCGAAAACTAGAATTGTTTAGGCATCATAAACCATGGTTACTGCAGTCATGGGCACATTCATATCAATCAGCTACAAAATCCAATAGAAATCCCCCTTGGATATCCCTATGTTTAGTGCTTAAATCACCCATTTTCCCTATGGGTTTTTGTTGGCCCCGGCTGCTCAACCACTTCGGCCGAGGGGCACTTGAGTTCCGAGATGCCGGGGAGGCAATACGTCCTGAGTTTGTTTGGCAATTGCGGCAGTGGCGGAAGAAAAACATGGTTTTGATATGGCTATGAATAAAAAACCTATTCGTATCAATGTTAATGGGATGAACTCAGCCATAAATCCCAGCGAAATTTTCGCGTGAACAGAAGGTACCAGGGTTTTGACCCATAGGCATATGGGCAAAAAAACATCTATACCCTCCAGGAAAGATTAACATAGACCGTGGCATGACTTCGGGGTTGGAAGATTAGTTGAAACACTCAAACTATAGGTGATGTTCAGGGTCCAATTGTTAATTTACCAGAGGGTAAATGGAGATGTTAGTTGGGAGTTCTCTAATATATCAGTGGTTATGCTAGTTGGTTTATGTCCACCCAATGAATAGTACAGACTGTACATATCTATCATAAACATCCGTACACCACAGTTAATCTAGTCATAAACCATGTTATCCAAGTATGGGGAACCATCTTGTGGCTAGGAAAATCTTCTATAAATGGATTCAGCGCATATCAAGTGGTGATTCACATACAGTAATGGAAGTTCCAGAGAAGTTCCCAGATTTCACAAACACTTCCTGAGAAGGTATGGCTGGATCCATAGGGATGTGTACCGGAGAGTATACAAATGGATGATCTGTTTGACTTCATCTGAAAAGAGGTGATTTGGGGAAACCCCTGAAATTTGATGGTGGGAATTATTTCATTGTACAAATTCTAAAAATAAAACACTTAAAAAAAAAGCATTAGAGATACCATTTTGGCGTATCACCATTTTGGGGGCAATTCTGAATGCTTGTAATTCATTCTAATTCGACTTGCCATTCAATTTCTGATATGCCAAATCAACATCAACCTCTCTCTATTAAAAACGACCATCAATTTTTCGTCTTCCGCATTTTCAGGCTCACTCATTTGGGGGTTTCCTAAAATGGGGGTACCCCAAAATGGATGGTTTATAATGGAAAATCCTATTAAAATGGATGATTTGGGGGTACCCCTATTTTAGGGGCCGAGGGACTTGGCGGCAAAGGGCCGTCCGGTCCGGCGGTTCTTTACCAACCACACCTGGGACGGTGAGGTGAGCAGGTCTCGGGGATGTGATTTGGTGGAATACCCTCTGGTAACATCGCTATTGAAAATGGACTATTTATAATGGATTTCCCCATTAAAAATGGTGATTTTCCATAGCTATATTAGTTTACTGGAGGGTATATATAATGGATTTTCAAACTTCGCCGGCTGAGAAATCCCATACAAATGGAAGTGTCTAGCTGGGAAAATCGACTATAAATGGAGATTGGATCACACAGAATAGCCAGATACATCTCAATTTTCGATGGCTTGAAGTGAATTTAACCAGCAAACATTGGCGATTTAAGCAACAAACGTAGATATTTTATCCGGGAACGACCGAACTGGGTTCCGGTTTAAGTAATCCTGACCCGGGCTTGTTTGAAAATTGTGAGCCCCACAAGTTGTTCTTGCTTTTATGTATAGGAATATGATTTAAACTGCTAAACTAAAACTGCTAAACCATATTTTTTTGGTGTTTTTCAATGTTTTTCATTGTTTTTCCTAACATTGTCAGGCAAACCCACTTGGAGTCACTTGGGGTTCGTTTAGGGCATCTGTTGGGGTGATGGATTGATCATAGGGACCTTCCAAAAAGGGCTCAATATTTGCCCCTTCGATAGGGGTTGATATTGATTCATAAGCCCAAAGACAAGCGAACCATCATATAGTTTTGTCATTTCGAATCTGTATCCCATGCGTGGAGCATGTGGTTATGATACTCGCATGAATCTGGAATTGGATGCATGGAGCTGTCCCACAAATCACAAACCCATTCCATGTCATGCTTTGAAACTTCTATGTTCAAATTTATTTTCCCATGAGCAGCTTTCCAAAAATTGTGGTGTCCCTTATCTTTACCCTCTGGTAAATTAACATAACTATTGAAATTCCCAATTTCTAATAGGTAAATCAACTATAAATGGTCTATGTTCAATAGCTATCTTAGTTTACCAGAGGGTAATCAAAATCCAAGTCTAGTTGATCACGTACTCATCTGCTTGGTGGTTGAGCCACCCCCTGAAAAATCTGCTCGTCAAGTCTACAATAAACATATCAAAATCATTCCAAATAGGATAGGAAAACTGAAAACAACATATATATATATATATATATCTGGGTAAATTACAATAATTCACTAATTTGAATTAAGGCCATTTGGGGATGATTCCCTATACTAACCATATATTCCAGTGAGGTCACAGTGTGATCAACATTGGTAATATCCCACTGATACTTCATTATCTGTCATTCTCTCGGCAAAAACACGTATCCCCATGTTCACATCACATATATATATATATATATATACATACATACATATATATATATATATTTATTATTAAATGACTAGATCAATTAAACATCAATATCATGTTTCGTCCTATAATCTCCCATGGATCCAATTACCTTCTGACGAAGTAGTGAGAGTATGACTTTGGAGATTAGCTGCACTATCTCAGGAAGTGTTTGGATCCATAGGGCATTACATTCAAATTTGGCTAACCCACCCAAATCACTATGGTGATACCCTTTTTTTAAAGCCACTTTAGCCATCTTAAATCACCCAAGATTCATGTTATGGGCGATCCCCAAGTCACCATGGGTTTCAATACTAAAAAAGGGGTCGAATGTTGGATTGGTTCGGGGTACTACTTTAGGAAACCTCCATATCATTTCTAAATAATCTTTAAAATCCCACAGTTATGGCCATTTACCACCTACAAGTCAGTAAGTCACCCCATTTATGGCTCATGATCATCCCATATAAAAACAAGGAAATCATTGGTAAAGGGTTTTGAATACAGGAAACCCATGGTTTTTACTGCCATGCTTCAACATGTTTAGGGGTGTCCCGGTGATTTTTTCCATCATTCGAAAGTTCATTCAATCATTAAATCATCATTACTACAAAAGGACATTATAATGATCGTTCCAATCATTTTTACCACATTGTTTGTGGGTTTAACATGGTTTAAATCCCATTTTCACATCTCCTCCAACTGGTCAGTCATGGAACCCCACGATGCCACCGACCAAGGCCCCCTGCCGCGCCGTTGGCGCCGCTTCCCAAGACATGGGCTCGATCCACCTTTTGCGAAAGAACCCCCCAAGTGACCAGCAAAGATGGTCGGTTCACCAGCCATGGGAATTTATAAGGGATTTATGGGAGATCTATCGGGACATTTATAGGAGATGTTTGGGGCATTTACAAGAGATTTATGGGGCATTTAATCGGGATTCACCCATAATTTGCTGAATTTATGAGGTTAAGACCGGCAAAAGCACAGGAATTTACCCCTGAATGGACATGGTTTTGACGGGAAAGGATCTTGCGCCCTGAATTCTTGGCCATGGAGGGAACATGATGATTACCCCCATCTCATGGTCAATCAATCTTAGACACCCTGAAATATCATCCTCTTCACAGCAACACAGTGAAGACTTAGACTACACTACAAGGTGGTGCCCCTTAGCTAGCTAAGTTTGTTTATAACATTTTATAACTATCAATACAAATAAGGTTTATTGTAGATATATTTATGTCTAAAAATATGTATATTACATATTATTACATAGTTACTGTAAAACAAATTCAATGTTTTTTTTTTTTTATCAATTTACAACTGGGGGTCATCACATTGTGCGTCCGCGGTCTGTATTTGCCCGCGGCTTAGTTGAGCAGATGTCGTTTCAGATGGACGTAGTTGGATCCAGAACTGATGACAATTGGCTCAACTATATGGCTATGGCGACCCAAATTATGGTACCAAAAATGGTGATTTTTAATGGTAACTTAAGATAAACCAAGCAATTATAGGGTTAATAATTTTGAGCCATAGCCATATCATGATGGAGGATCCAACGTATATCTACCATTAGAGTGTTCAGCGGCTATAAGCCAAGTAGTTGGGGAAAAAAACACCGCTGATTACAAACCAAGTACTGACCACATGTACTTGGTTATGAGTCAAACAATGTTAAAACAACTGGGCGACCATAACATTGGTGCCACGTCTAAGGCATGGAAATGGGTCCGAACCAATGACACTGTTGACCGTTGGCCTTCCCTTGAAGGGTGGCACGACGGAGTGCTGGATGCATCTAGATGACAAGGAAATGAAGGGACTCATGACTGCGAATATGAGATACTATAGGGGCAACTGAAATTAGATCCCATACTGAACAAGGGTTTCTAGCGCTATTTCACATTAGGGGACGAGATTCACCGCAACAAGAATATGATAAACCGTTGGTTGGATTTGAGGGTACCCAATTTCAGAAGAAGTGGGGCCCCGGTTTATAGGTTTCTCTGACTACTGTAAGAAGCATCAATGGGATGCAGATCATCTTGTCGAGAACTTGGAGGAGCTCGAGTCTCATCTCGCAGCTGCAGGTAATATGCAAGTATTATAGTGGGTGTGGAAGGCGCATCAAAGGGAGGCAGATGGTCATCTTGTCGAGAGGAGGAACGTGATTCTCATCTCGACGAAAAGGGTACTCGGGATACACCCTGGGATGTTTGCCCTTCTTGCTCTTCCACTTGTGTTTGCCTTGCCCTTTTGCAAACAATGGTCGAAGCTCATGCTCACCATGACTACCTCCATGAGCTGGCACAGCAGAAGTTGAAATTTGTTCCATCCATTTCCGTTGCATCGCTCAGAGTGATGAATCAGAAATGCACATGTGTCTGCAACAAGAATGCTGAAAGGCTGAAAGAGGAAAGCGTGCCCATCAGGATCATGATCGGCATTGAGTGATATCCTTAAGAGGACTCAGTGGGGGCAAGTCAACCCCTGGGCTGTTTCATTGGGGGAGGTGTCATTGATAGAAGGTTGTCTCCATTTGGCGGTACTCCCCTTATATTCAACCAGTGACTATCAATCCAAGGTTGACATGCTTGTCACTTATAGTCGTACGTCATATCCAAATCACTTCCATTATTATATATACATGTATATTCTCCAGAAATTCCGGAATTCCCATGTAATCATGTATATTTTCTACTATTTTTTGATATCAGTTGGGTGAGCAGGAATGGTCCCCTTCCACGCGCAGGCGAACAAAAAAACACACCCTGCGCCTGGTAGTCTTGTTCCAGGTTACGCTCCTTAGCCAAAAAAAAAAAACACACAGGGCAAGGCCGCCCCTGGAAGACGGGTCTGGCTTCAACGTGTTGCAAGCAGAACCCAAAAAACTTCTGGAGAAGTGGGATGAGCAAAGAATCCGCGAGACAACCAAGCAAAATACAGGATTCTTTTGGCTCAGAACAAAGTTGGGGTTTGAATCAAACTGAAGTCCTTCGTGAAATTCGGATCAGAACCTGCGTTCCAGGAGATTTCTTTGTGACCTGAATATTGCATGTTGAGATTGTCGGTCTGGGTAAACTGCAAGGTCTTAAATACCCAGATAACAGTTGCACTGACCTGACCTACAGTCCCCAGAATCGCCTGGTCTTGTAGATAATCCCTTCTCCTTTTGCCGACATTCTCCCAGAAACCTGTGGAATGTGGAGTGTTCAAGATCCTTAAACAAACACGGATTTGATTTGGTGAGTCTGATGGTACCACGTTTCGCGGGGTCAATCAGACCAAGTTACTAAGATTAAGACAGATAGGGAGAATCACAACAACGCATAAAAAGAATTAGCGCTCAACAACAACAACAACAACAACAACAACAACAACAACAACAACAACAACAACAACCACAACAACAACAACAACAACCACAACAACAAACAACAACAACAACAACAACAACAACAACAACAACAACAACAACAACAACAACAACCACAGCCACAGCCACAGCCACAGCCACAACCACAACCACAACCACAACCACAACAACCATGATAAACATACAGTATGAAACAAATATATACATTTTGCAAGGAGTAATATACACTATACACACATAAACACCAATATACACTATACACACACATAAACACCAATACCTTACCTGAATGAATTCCAGTACCTGTTTAGCAAGTATTTGGATCCATGTTGAATCGGACTCTGTATACATATATACTATACATCAACAAATAAAGCGAAACAACAAAGAACAGAAATAGAAAGAACCAACATAATGTTTCTTGTATGTCGATGTACAACAATTTGACCAGTGTGCATCTGAATCTAGTTTCTATTGACCAACCAACATGGAGATAGGACATGTAACATATACATGTATATACACTACAGCACCATTGACACAAAATAATGATGAATACATAAATGTTTTGCATTGATTTGTTCAATTTAGCAAGACACAACATATTATTATGTGTAACAGAAAAAAAACATATACATGTGTTACATATATATATATATTTACATACAATATGTACTCATATATCTAATATGGAGTCAATCTCATTGGGTATGATAAAACACCCCTCCCGTCCCATCCCATCCATTCTGCTTCCAAGGCACGTGGGGCTTGTGATACCGTCCTCGGGTATTGATCTGACCCATCAAAAGACTGGCGCGGTCGCTGGCACTCTGCAGATCGACCTTCCGTGGAAGCTGGGTTGATCCTGGAACTTCAAAACATCTTATCTATGATCTAGCCTAGTACATGTATATGGATATATATGTATATTGATATATGTATATATGTATATACATACCTGGAACCCACTTCAAAATTTGTTCCAAGGTTTTGAGCCCTGCTTTCCTTTCCCGGAAAATGGGGATGGTCACCATCCAAAAGAGGGGTCATTTGGGGTCCAAGTATGTACATATACATACACATACATGTATTTAATATGGTTATGGGTCAAAACCCCAGTACATAGGCAAACATCAAAATAGCTGGTAAATGGATGGTTATTCCCATAGGTTTTGAATGGTTTTGACCTATAGCCAGATATGTGGTAACTTATGATATCTTACTTTAGTGTGGCAGCTTATCACAACTTCCAAGTACTTTCCAGGCACTCCAGGATCAAGAAGCATCCTCTGGATCCTTCTGGCAACTGGTCACTTAACAGTTTGCTATGGAAGCCGTGGTCCATTTAGTTCGATGATGTACCTATGAAACATCGTGATATTCCATGAATATCTATATGTGTAAGTTTGATGCAGGGAAACTAGAGTATCCACGATCTGTGGTATGAGTACATTCGGAGACCTGTGATTTGAAATGTCCGTGCGATTTTTAGGATGATTTCACCACAGCGGTTCATTGGCTAAAGTGTTTGTTTTCGGCTGTCATGAGGTTGCAACACTATCCTCATTATCAATCAGACCCTACTATTTGTGATTGTATCTCCTACCATCATTATATCCGACTGTTGCGTTGCCTATATCACCTTTTTTTTTCGAAAAT
Organism: Symbiodinium sp. clade C Y103; assembly: GCA_003297045.1. NCBI lineage: Eukaryota > Dinophyceae > Suessiales > Symbiodiniaceae > Cladocopium > Cladocopium sp. clade C. The sequence continues at coordinate 333,902 of BGPT01000321.1, read as the reverse complement.
TTCCACCAACCAGCTGGTGTAATTCAAAATAACAGGTTGCCCTTTGTTGGTTGATGGTTCCTGTCCTGGAAAACAATCACTGTAAATTGGGGAAGTCGGTGAATGATTCCCTTCGACAGCCAGGGTTACATCTCACCTGCCTGTTAATTGCAGTATGTATGTGTATGTATATATATATATATATATGGGGATGGGTCAATACATATTATTCTCAATTTTAATGGGATGAACATCCATTTACCAGCTATTTTGGGGTTCACTAGGTACCAGCGTTTTGACTCCTAGCCATATTATATATATATAATATTATATATATATATATATTAAATAAATACACTTGGATTTGACTACAGAACCCACCAAAAATATAAAAAATACCCCCCATAGATTCACCAGTCAGAGTGGATTTCCCATTGGGAAAATAAAACAACATCTTCAGCAAATGCAGGTATATTTATCTATCTAATTAAGCTTATACGTTGCGGAAAAAAACAACAACATAGTCATCACAATGCGTGGGGCGCCACGCCGAAAAGCCAGGCCTTTTCCTCCTCCATGGGCTCTTCGTTCGTCATGGCGTCGCGGCCCCAAGGTGATGCGAAAAACAATGGACGAATGATGCCTACAATTGTGGAGTTGCCAAGATTCTGTAGATTTACAAAGGGAGTCGAGCAGGAAAAGTCCAACATGTGACCAAAATCATGGATGAAGCTACTTCTCATACCTAAATTGCTTTATATATCTAGAATTCGCTAGATGGTCTTTTCTAATATCTCATCTCATCCTTATCACTGCGAGGGGTTGTAGGGTGTGAAATGTCCCATTGAAACATCAGCGGATCCTCAGACGTCGCCCAGCTGTGTGGTTTCAACCCATGGGGGATCATGGTCCCACTGCAGATGGCTGTATCTTCAATGATTCATGATATTCCCATTACATCTATATTTCATGTTATTTCTATGTCTCCATATCGAAGGTATATATTGTTATATGTATTTGTGTATATCATGTTTCCTAGCGAAATCCCCCCTTTTTTTGATGGCAAATCCCCGTCCAAAAATCGCACAACCGTCTTCTTTCAGTGCAGCCTGCCATGCCAAATGTTGGACAGCGCCTGACTCTTGGCAGATTGAATGAATGCTTTTTTGATGCTCGTGGCAAAAAAAGTGCAGCGATTTCAATGAAGCGCGGCCCGCCAAATAGGTTTCTGTTTTGTGTTGGTTTGACAGCAAGAATAAGTGTTGGATTTGCCGGTCGTATTTCTACACTTAAATGAGTGTATACCCTCTGGTAAACCAACATAGCTATTGAAAATGGCAATTTATAGTGGATTTTCCAATTAAAAAATTGTGATTTTCCATAGTTTTTTGTATGTTTACCAGAGGGTAAACCAAACTTAGAAGTGGCGGGGTCCACATTTGCCAATGCCATGAGCATGGATTCTCTGACCGCTGATGCCCAAGCTTGGGATACCTCGGATGAAACAATGTCTATTCTTGCGGGATATCCTCTAGTCATTAACATAACTATGGAAAATGATCCATATTCAATTATTCTGTAGATGATTTATGCTGATTTTCCTATTAGGAGGGTGATTTTCCATAGCTACGTTAAAGAACAGAAAATAATGATCAAGTTTTCCATCAACATCTCCAAATATGAAACCATACAAACCAGTTTCGAATCTAGCAGAAGGGGGGCAGTCTCTTGGTGTCGTTGCAAGGATGTGAAAACAAAGGTTTCAAACAAATCAAGAATCCCAGGTGGCAACCCAAGCATACTGAGACAAAGAGACCTGAACACTTGGGCACGAAACACGAAAAAAGGGCACATGTCCAAAGCTTGACCCCGTTTTTTGCGTTCGCTGTTTGTTTCAGGAGGGTATCCCTATCTTGAGGTTGGCAAATGGTTGGTACTGAGAACACACACACATATATTTTCAGATTCAATTTCAAATATACTACACATAGAGAAACCATATTATATATGTGAATATATGTAACATATATATATATATGTAGTATGTGATTATATGTGTATATATATATATATATGCATATATATATATATATGTATATAGATAGATATATAGTATATCCATTATCATATCATATAATTATATATATAATTATATATATATATATATCCATCATCTTATAGTTGCCTGTCAGATACGCAACCCCAATTTTTCAGGTTTGGTAAAGTCGACCGCGGGCCCGAGGAGCCCCGTTTTTCGATTGGGTTTCATGTGAACGTCAAAAACCTATTGGAACATCGGATAAAATGGTTGGTTTATAGACATCGCTCATGGAATCTCATGGATCATGATCATCCTCTGGAAATTGGTAAATATTCCCCCAAAAATATCCTAAATTCATCAACTGCTTCTCTTGAAACTGCGCAAATGCAAGCCAGTACCAGCCTAGGATTTCACCGTGAGGCACCATATTTCCTACACTTATGGCCCTTTGCTAGTTGTAAATGGTTTTAAAATGGGCATAAATGGGGTTATCATTCCATAAATGGGGTTACAACTGACTTGTTGTGCAGTAACTGGTATTTCGGGCCACAAGTGTAGCATTTTGCAGCTTCATTTCGCTCATTGAAAGCAACTGCTGTCAATTCATCAAGTACAAGCCGCGATCATGAATCAAATCTCTGTATTGTTCAATAAAATGAGTTCACCCGCCTTTTATGTTGTGAGCATTTCGCAAACTTACATCAACATTGCCAAACATAAATCTCCAAAAAGATCAATAACCACCCCAAATCCCATGCAGTTGATCAGCGTTTCACTCATTCAAAGGCGCATTTTGGGGCTCAGTTGACCCACAATCACAAAACAGTATTGAAATTGTGCGATGGTCTGTCGGTTGAATTGCTCAGAATTGCAGAAAACTTGCTGGATTGATCTGGATCGCATGTCAGGGGGATCAATTGGTATACCCTCTGGCAATCACAGGTGACTGGAAAATCCGCAGTTCGATGATTTTCCCAAGTTAGCTCCATTGGTCCATGGCTACTTGAGGATTTCCTCCCAACCCCAACCCCCCCTCTGGGCTCCGCTGGCACGATGCGTTTCACCATGGGAGGAACCAATTCATCGCGGATCAGCTTGCGGGTACCGACCTTGGAAGTGGTAAAAAACGGCTATGCAAAACAAAAAAAAGATTCGTGTATAATAGACATGTATACGTGTATCATACCGGTATTGTATAATTCTGGATTTGTCTGAAAATAGGGTAACTATAGCCATTTCATGAGGATCATGAGAATTAACCACTGAATTTAGAGGTACACTATTTTGAGACAAATCCATGTATATATATATATATACATAACATGTATGATCTTCCAGCTGCCTCTATAGCTAACTACTCCCACCATCATCATGTGCCAGGCAAGGGAGCACCTCTTTGGTCTGATTCCTATTCTCAATACTCCGAAAAAATGCGGCCTATGTGTTTTGTCATTAGATAAACCGTTCAGTTGGGAGATCACCGCTCTTCATCTATAGCATAGATATTCTATACGTATCTCATTTAAACACATGTGATCTGTATATATATATATATAAATAGATACGCATTATACATACGTATCAAATGTCAAGGATGATGCTTGTAAGTCTAAACCACCAAAGATGTTTGTATACATATGGCATGTAAATTTCAAACGTCACTTGGTTTTCACCTGACAAACTTTTGCTGGCTGGTGCTATATCGGACCCCGTCCTACACTGTGCAAGGATTACATATAAGAATCCATGATCGGAATACACAGGACTGAACCGAAGAATTCACATACCCATGTATGTGCATTTCCTGACATCTGGATGCTGTTTGGGGTAAATTATGGTAAATGTGTATATACAATTGATTCAGCTTCCCTGTCGATCCAAGTACTTCCAGGTTCTGAGGGTCCCTGAATCATACCCCACATACTTGCGTATCCTTACTTGGCAAACGCAACAACCTAAACAAACAGCTGGAGGAGGCTACCAACTGAATCAAAGTAAAATAGCACAGATTCAGGTGGAAGAGAATTCTTGGAACCATCTCTGGACCCCCAAGGAGTAGTACAATACCCTATAATGTGGGTAAAACAATAATAAACCAACCATTTGGGAATGGTTTATACCACCTATTTATGGTGAATTTGGGGATGGTTTATTATTGTTTTACCAACATGATAGGATATCTAGACCTTGCAAACGTTCTTCGTCTTTGCTTGGGGGGTTCAGAACCCACTTCAGCCACAGCAGACGAAGTTTGAGAAGGACGACTGGGGCACAGGGCCAGATTCTTGGAGATCTTGGTCAAATCCGCACAAATGGCACCTGGAGTTACGGCGCCACCGGCATGGCATGGTTTGTTTTGCCAGGATCTTACCATAGTGAGCATCCGACCAAGGTTTACACGCTGAGTTTCATAAAAGAAAACAAACTGTTTGAGTTGCACATGTTATAAAACATTATAAATCCATCCCCCAAAAAAACAAAAAAAAATGTAACCCCAAGCCCCCAAGCCATGCACGGATGTGAAAACTCCCTGGCTGCCTCCCATGGTGAGATCCTCTCACGGTCTCTTTGCTTGCTGATGGCTTTTGCATGGACACGCAAATCTGCCCAGTTGTATGCTTCACAGTGTCACATGGACCGGATGATCAGAGTTGGATATACAAAACTTGTCTGTACATCTCATAAACATAGAGGTTGAACCGAGAAGAGCCTCTTTCAAGAAGGAAGATCATTGAACCCAAACCCATTTGTCAGGGATACATGCGAGAAAGCAGAATTTCTGAAGTTCCATATTGCTCCAGTTGCTCCACCCCGGCTGCCTGCCAGATATCCGTCCACGTTGTTCACGAAGATCCGCATGGTGAAATGTCTAAGGTTTGGAAAAGCAGTGGGATACGACTGACAACACAACTTGGGTTTGTGGCTTCGGGATGTTGTTGTTGGAGTGAAACTGTTTCGCAACCTGGTGACTGAGTCAATTCATTTCTATCTCCGATGAATGTTGGATGGCCTCTTGCACCAAACAAACTGTGAAACTAGGAACGCAGCGCTAAACCCTGAAGCAGCGCGGCGAATTGGCGATCTGTACCTTCAACATTTGATTGAGGATCAGCAAATGTCCAAGTGGAAGATGGGAATCAAAACTAACACTAACAAACGGACACATCACAAGGTGGTGCCCCGTAGTTAGCTACGTTGATTGCGAACGTTTCACTGTATATGTATAACATATATATATATATCATCCGGGTGTATGATGGGGTCATAAACATATATTCAAACAAGTTCAAACATATGGCTTTGTCTGGAAATGGTGTAATACCCATAAAATGGTCATTTAATAGAGAAAATTATACTTCACCATTGGATTTTGAGGTACCCTATTTTCAGACACACCCATATTCAAACAGATATAAAACAATTTGTAACTGGTGAGCATCTCCTCGGACCGTCAGTTTTCGATCACAGCACGGCTCTGACACATTCTGAAATCCAAAAACAAACAAAAGGAAAAACATTTGGATGGAAACAAAAATTGTTGGATTTGGTGGCTCAATATATTTTGGTTTTAATATGTGTTTATTTGGTTTTCCATTTTCGGATAAACAACGAAGGAAATGGATGGAAAAAAAATACGAAACACATATCTAAACATATTAAAACCAAAATATATTAAACCCCCAAATTCATAATCTTAAAAGAAATAAGGTTCTTGGAAAACAACCACCTTCTCCACCACCGGACCCCACGCGCGCACTTCAAGGATCCATCTGGAAATTGACCCCGCATAAGCACCCCAGCAAGACTGTAGGTTATATGATATATGCCGCCGGAATTCCATTTAACTTGGCTTACAAACTACTTGTCCCACTTATCATTGTATAACCATTATGACCTTGACTTGTATGTAGTATGTATATATTATATATATATATATATATATACAAGACATGATATACAATATATATAAGAATAAATCTGGAATGGATAGGCATGGTTCGAACCCAATATAAACCTTGAACAATTCAAAAATATGGGATACCACCCAATGACACCATGCATCACAACCCCCCTGCCCTCCTGACAAGCTCTGTGGCTTCGTTCACAGCCTGACACATGACCTCTGGCAACTCCATGCCTTCCTTCCGACAGGGAAAACCATAGGAAAATGGTGACTTAATCAACAAACAAAGGGATTTCATGGGATCTTAGAGCTGATTTGTGATAGCTATGCAACTAACTCTAAGAACTATGATTTATGATATTACTTAGAACGAACTAATTATTTGGGTTTATAAACCAACGAACATCACTGGGGGAAGGCACCATCTTGTAATCAAGCCGGTGGGGGAAAGCCAGGGGTTGAAGGCAGCTGGATATATCAACTGATGTGTAATAAAATGAAATAACCATCTGCAATACGGATCTTACTATCAAGACAAGACATACAATGGGATATTAATGGGATAAAATGGATGAAATAACCTTAGCATGGCTATTTTAATATATTTTAATTAGGAAGATGATGACTACCAAGTGGATGAATGGGGCATCCTCAACATGGTACCAGATTTTGGCAGCCGAAATTGGATTGATTCGACTGACGGAATCAACCTCAGTGATATCATGGAGACATAATGAATCAACTTGGTGGTTCACCCCAGCCGATCAGATTTTACGTGGGTATACGGTATACGTGGGAAATATTAACATCTTGAGGCCCTTCCACGACATTCAAAAGAAGTCCGCGCATCGCCTGCTTCAGTAGCGGTCTCGAACTGTGTGAAATATACTGCAAAGTTGATCCAGCTCTTAGAAAACCCTAAATTTCTCCGCAATGAGGTATATATGTTTCTTGTCGGGCAGCGGTGGAGGGAATTGTCCGATGCCTTTCAAAGGCGCGGATTCAACCGCTTACACAGTCTTACGACGTAACTTTTGAAGTGCACACTGAATTTCAATTGATGACAACATGACATTGTCCCGGGAAAAAAAAATCCACCGCCCAACCCTTGCTCGACATCCTTCTAACTCCTTGTGACGCACATGTTTCTGTGGCAAACAAATTCGAGGGCCTCACAGATCCGACGTTTTTGAAGTGATAAATTGTTGAAGTGATAAAAGGAAAAAAACGAAATTGACATATATACCCTAATGCTCCAAATACCTTCTGAGAAGGTGTCTGAACCCCCAAAATCAGCCCCAAGTACTGTCTCACAAGGTGTTTGGAGCACTAGGGATATATATATATATATATATATATATCTATATATATATATATATATATATATATATATATATATAGTATCACATCAAATTCCGTTGTTTTTTGTTGTGCCCCGCAAAAATTCAGAAGAGCCACAATAAGGTCGCACAAGCTTAACTCATTTTGCGGC
>BGPT01000321.1:282883-326247 GCA_003297045.1 Symbiodinium sp. clade C Y103 | reverse complement strand
GCGCGCGTCTGCAAGTCATGCGGCTGCGGCGCCGTTTCTGGCGCCCGAAAACCATAGACATTCTGGTCTCGTGATTTGGGGCCCTCATAGTATATATAATTATATATATAATATAAACAAACCAATGTGACAGATGAAATAAATCCCCGCGTTGACGGAACAAATGAAAGCAATTTAAGTTATTTTGGAAAAACACGTGTCACATTGACCATCAAGATCGTCATCCTGAACCACAATCCATGCTGTTGGTCATTGGCAACCCGCCAACTATTGAAAACACATTATCACCCAGGTAAAAAAACACAAATACAAATGAAAACACAATAACAATATTGATGTAATAAAACATCGCAAGTAAACACAATGACATATGTATATAGATACTGATACTGGTTATTGCGCATTTGATTGTTATATTTTTCCAAACATCATGCTTACAGTACAACACTTGGAATTGCAGTTCGACTTCATACAGTAGGTGGGTACATGGACATCATGATAAGGGGGTAATATCATACATCGTAACTAAAAAAAAAAGTGTTAAGGAAGTTGTTAAGGATTGTTAAGGGACAACATTAAAAACAATAGCCTGAACTGCAGCCCCAAAGAACCCCGCGCCGCCTTAGGCGCACCTTTGAACCCTCCCGAAATTTGTGCCTCCATTTGTTGCACCATGCGACAGGTGAGTGCCGTGCTGCTCCGTTCGCCTTAAGATCCACACATTTTTGGTGGCACCCTGTGGATATCTCATTTTTTCATCGTTCCAAATCACTTAAAACACACTTCAAGGGCTATCTAATCTAATGCTAAATAATGATCAAATGTGGAGTGTGCAACCAACCATAAAGTGTGATAAAATGATATGGATGTGTTTGAAAATGGGGAATGACCCAAATTTTGTTCATGGTAAGAGGGAAATGACAATCTAAACCCCTGGGTCTGAGGTGCCCTAGTTTCAGACAAACTCATATCCATTTTTTTGATGGCTGAATCAGTTCATCCAATATTTTTTGGCAAACACAAAAACTTATAGACCCTGAACTGTCCAAAAAACATTTAATATTATTGAGACGAGCATTTACTCCACAAGTTTGCGCATGTTTATTTGGGCCGCCGCAGGATCAAGCGAAAGTATCGTGGACAAAAGGAATTCCATGTTTCTCCGGGTTGGCTCACCTTCTCCAAACCATCCACAACAATCATGATTTTACGACCCAAATGTCATGGTTGTGAATGCATAGTGTTTTGATCCTGGAGCAAGAAGCTGGAGTGGGGGCCCAAGGCTGCTGCAGAAAAACATGAATTCCGATGATTGCATCCAAAGTCCAATTTTTTGTTGGCCAGTCACCGCATTTCAGCGGACGAGCAGGAAACTCAAATAATAGCAAGAATGGCAGCAGCTGCTGGGTAGCAAAGGACATGAACAATCACGTGCTTCATCTTTTCCGCGGGCAAACGCAGCAAAATGGCATGACAAGGAAGTCGTCGGTTGGCAATCAAAAACTGGTGGCAGTGGCCCCGGGATTTTTCATGATTTTTCTACATATAGCCGAAACGCAATAAATAGCAAGACAATAGTTCAGCCTACAAAAATGAAATGTTCTTATTGAGAAAACTCGTCGTAAACCATCGTGAAGCTTCGAGTGGAACTCAAGAAGTTTTGGCCAACAATAAGGACTCCAAAGGGGTGCGCTGCCCTGTCCCGGCCTGTCTCTTTGGATTTGGCGTTCTCCAGCCTGCAGGGCGAAGAAGGACAGGACTACTCTGCCGTGGCTAGGCTGTTGCGAACCGGCTGTGGGAGGACCATCGCTCACGTGTTGCTTCAAAAAGTTCAGGTAGCAGCAAGCGGAGACATAGTACCGGATTGTGCGAAGAGTGGATGGAATGAGGTGTCGAAAATATTCAGACCCTGTTGTTGGTTTGTTATATCCATTCGACACTATAGGAAAAACAAGTAATTGAGGTTTACTATATTATATCCACGATATCCCCCCCAAACGGTTGGTTAAATCAAGTATGGGGATTTCCTAAGATAGGGATACCCTCAAATCATCCAAAATTGGAGCATGTTAGGATTGAAAACCTATGGCTTAGGGGATCCTCAATTCTAAAGAAATACCCAAATCAGCATGTTGGTCGAATCACTTTCATCCCTTCCAAGTAGCCATGAGACATGCCACTGCTTCCGCGATCCCACTGCGGATTTCTGTTCCCATCTCCAACGGGGTTCACGGGGAACAACAGAAACCGCTTCTGTGTCCACTACAGTTCTGGCCCGAAATACCAGTTATAAGTTACTCGTAACCCAATTTATTTTGTGATAACCCCAGTTATCAGAATAAAGATAAGTGGTAAAGAGCTTTAACCGCACGAGGTTGTCGATGCATTGGGTATTGCAATACTGCTGGGTCCAAAACCTAGTCCCCTACTGAACATTGCAAGACAAAAACATTTCAAATTAGGTTCACGCAGATTCCCCTTGATCCCCATATGGTTGAGAATCACCATGAGAGTAGGCAGGATTTGTGGGAATTGAATGGAATTGAATGGAATTGGATGGAATTGGGTGCTGCTCAAAATGGCCGTTTTGGCCACATATCTTCGGACGGATCCACAAAATCGATCAAAATCGCCAAGTCATGACTTTTTCCATGACTTGTCCGTACGTATGACCCATGCTTGGCATGACCATGCAAAAAAAAAAACCTTGGAACATCTAGCAAACATACAACTTCCCAATGGCTCGCCAACATTTCAGCCCAACATTGCAGTGTAATCATATGAAATCATGGCAAATCAATGTTTTTTGTTGCACAATTCTATAATATTCTATATCACAAACAGTGAATGCCCACTTTGTTCCAGTTCAATCCCCGGTTCTGCTATTGAAATGTCGATTTAATTTCAGCTACAGTACAGTAAATCATAATCAACTCAAACAGCTTTTGCAATTGAAACTTCAATTTGTTTGCATATCAGACAATAAAGCCCCTCCCTTTCTGTTGCCTGCATGTTGTGTCCCACTTATTATGTGCTCCACATGACTTTCCCGGGAAAATAAAAACCTAGAAACCTCCGGTAGATCTCTTTCGATATGGGGGTTTCCTAAAATGGGGGTACCCCCAAAGCATCCATTTCTAGATCGGATTGTCCATTATAAACCATCCATTTTTGGGTTACCCCCATTTCAGGAAACCTCCATATAACAGTACCCTCCGGTATCATCAAACATAGCAATGGAAATTCACCCAGTTCAATGATTTCCCAAGCAAACGAAACCTCCGTTGAGTGCGGGGATTTCCCCGCTCGCCATGTTTGAGACGGGTTTTTATCCCCCATAAATCTAGATCAAATCATCATGTTCCTATGGTTTTCCCAAGGTTTTCTTATGGTTTTCCTATGGTTTTCCCATGATTTTCCAATGGTTTTGTTGGTGAACTGATCATATTTTCCTACTGCACCCTCCAAGCATCGGAGAGCACCTCATCGGTGTCAAATGCTGCAAGAAATGATCCAACTGTCCACTGAACACGGCACTCTGCAAACTCCTCTTACAGCTGGCCCTGGCCGCGGTCAGGCTGGGGCGGTTTGTTGGGTGGCCCTGAAGGTCGATTCCAAGGTGGGAACGATAGGATTATATACTATAGGTAAGATATTACATTATCCCTATATTACAATCATATTATCTCTATCCATTAGAATATGCATGGTCAATCTTTGGTAGGGCACAAAAATAAAATGCATATTTTGCGGGTGATGTTTATTTTCCATTTATAGCAGAAAACTAAAGGATTAAACTACCCGCTTCCAAGGTTGGGGATGTATAAGGGATTGAACTCTATTGTATTGGGGTGATAATCCAGTTATATCCAGTTATAATCCAATGATGAAATTTAGCTAAGTACAATTCATTCTTGGGATTATTATTCTTATTGTTGGTATGCATTTTACTGTTTCTGTGTAGCAATTCACGCCAAAACAACCGGTTGGGAAGTTCCTACAGTACTGGTAGTGCAAACCCTATAAAGTTGTGTATATAATGTGTATCAGGAAAAACATATATTGAAGTGTTGTAGATCTGTAGGTTACTGTAAGCTTCAAAGTATACAAGGAATAATGATGATTGAAAGTAAACCAGAATTGGTGGAAACCCATTTAATATTTACAATGAAACATATCCATGTCAAACTGAACACGCGGCCACCAATTATTTCAAAGGTTTTGGAATTTAACCCGATTGGTGCTGGTATCACATGGTACAAAGTTAGAATGAATTATAAACCTGTCTAACTGTAGACATGTCCACCATAAACCTCACTTAGCCTATGTTTGCCAACATACCATACCTATCAAGAGGCCCACTCTCAGAAGAATGGTACAATCATGGGCTCCTAGATTGACGTTGACCATGGCCCATAAGACTGTCACATATTGGGTCCAGTGGTGGACCTCAAGTGCCCCAAAGCTAAGATTTATGATGATTTATGCACATCTTTTCTGGTAAACTAACATAGCTATGGAAAATCACCATTTTTAATGGGAAAATCCACTATAAATGGCCATTTTCAACAGCTATGTTAGTTTACCAGAGGGTAATGACTCATCAGTGATCCAATCAGACATTTCTAGCAGAAACATATCTCCATCATATCCCCAGCTCTGGTTGGGAACCGCACCAGGCGGCAGCAGCCACGGAGTCGAGCAGAGACTCTGGGGGTGGAGCATCGGCTTCATCCTTGCCTGGAAAACGGATGTTTGACCCTTCATTTGGAGGTTTCCTAAAATAGGGGAACCCCCAAATCATCCATTTCTAGATATGATTTTCCATTCTAAACCATCCATTTTTGGGGTACCCCCATGTTAGGAAACCCCCATTTGACCATAGCCATCATCGCCCTTGTTTGCCAATGGGAAAAGCACATGAAGATCATGGAAAATGGGGAAATCCCCGAGGATTCATGCTGGATTTGATTGGGATTTCATGGGATAGCTCCGACTCTTGCCTGCACGTATTTTTTTCAGTAGGACCCCAGTGGACAGTCTAACCTTTCTGGATTCACCATGGATTCACATGGTAAAATGATTAGCCTCAATTGAGCCATTGAAGGGTAAACTTTATAAGCTAGTTTATATGTCGACGGACCAATAAGTTGCGGTAAGATATGGTAAAATACTCAACATCTATTGGCGAGGTGGGTCCCTAAATGCAGGCAATTGAACGACTATACATTTGTATACATACATTCATATATATATATATACATATGTATACATATATATATATATATATGTGTGTATGTATAACTCTACTTCCAGGAGAAAAGCTAAACTGACACCCAAACTATCAACTATCATTTGGTCAAATCACCAGCCCAAACCACGAGAGTCTACTACTGGGCGGGTCATTGTCTCTGAGCCAGAAGCCTAAAGATAGGTAAGTCAATGGGCGGGTCTACTAAGCCATTGAATATGGCCATGGAAACAACAGGCAAGTGTCCAGGGCTATGTTGAATCACCAAAGGGTAAGCAACGTGAAGTTTTAGGAGCACAAGAGAAGGGATTGGACCAAGAAACATGTTCGAACTCACAATATGGATTGATACAGGTTCTCCAGAAGCAAAGGCCCCTTGTGCCGGTGTGGAAACTATGCATGCTTTTGTTAATGACCAAATCAAATGGGACATTTCAACATGATCAAAGCTTCCCAACGGAGCAAACGTTCCATCCATGGATTTGTCTGAGAATCGGGTACCGAATATCACCGTAAGTCCTCATAGTTTCCCTTTGAAAAGACCATTTCAGGGTATGCCCTATTTTCAAACAAGGCAAAATTAATTGTTCAATCAATATGTATCCTCAGCAAGTAAACTCTGTTAAACCCTGTGATAATGATTAAACCCTCCCATTTCAATCCATGTCCCTTATTCATTGATAGTCAAACCACCATTTTGGCTGGTTCAATTCAGGATGTTTGCTGGTTTTGGAATGCTTTGGGTATTCCACTTAAAACCCTTATTCCACCAGCTAATCAGGCTGCGTTGACTTAATCGCCATTTCCATATCAAACGATTTGATTCCCAATTGTGTCCCTTTACTAGGTATAAATGGTTTTGAAAATGGCTATAAATGGGATTATCATGAACCAGAAATGGGTTTATAAATGTCTATAACTAACTTATAACTGGCATTTTGGGCAACAAGTGTCATTCATCTGAACAACTCCATCTCCCACAACTGGCCTTTCAGGGCACGCCTCGGGCTTCGATTTTTTTTGTGTGGCAGGTGATGCAAAAAGTTCGCATGTCAACAGAAATCAGTCCCTTGGTGTAATTCAGTTTATACGGTTTAGATGTTGTAGACTTATAGGAATCTATAATGTTTATCAATATATGAATAGGACAGTCATATCTATAAGGCTAATATAGAAACAAGATAGATTCACTATACCAAAGCCATCACAGTACTTGTTTTCAACAGAAACTAGCAATGAACCAAGGAAAACTGTCGGCCTAGGGCTCCACACAAGCATCCAGCAGCAAGTGCCAAGTTCCTAAACGCGAGACCCCACTGGGATGCGAATGGTGATGCAAAATCCGTCTGACAGTCATATATGTATGCCCTCTGGTTATTTGACATAGCCATGGAAAATCCATGAAAATCACGTATAAATGGAGGTTTCTAGCTGGGAACATCATCCACAATTAGCCATTGTCCATGGCTATGTTAAATAACCACAGGGTATATTTTATAACTAAGCACAATTAAAACTACTATATATAATCAAGCACAATACAAACTAGATTCTTGACTTAGTCATATTTAGTCTATTGTTCTCTACAATCAATTTATAATGCAGTAAACCCAATGGCGTAAACCATCCCCGATATTGCCATAAATCGGCGGTACACCATTGTAACAAAACATCCCCGTACCCCATGATGCTTGTCAGTTTCAACTCAGATGAATGAATGGGAACAGCTTCATTATACACGGCATTGCATGGTTTTACGAACGTGTGAGCCAGGATTTGGGTTTTGAATCCTTCCTGGATTCCACACATCAGCGGGCTCACTGGTCCAGGAACTGTTTTTGAATGGACAACCCTTCATGACCACCGAAGATGAAAAGGTCGATTGAGCCCATTGTTGGCTCGTGCTTGAAACTGACATTGTGGGGTCTTTTTAAGCAACAAAGCCAAAAGCTAAACAACTCAAAGAACCTTAGTTTCAACAAGCAATTTGACTTGCACACAATCATCCGCTGATACTTCCGGTAATACAAGAACCCTGAAACATCAAATAGCTTGAATCAAGTGGTACCACATCAGATGTTAGTAGATATCAATCTGGTCAAATGACTACGATAAAAAAACAAGGAGGGGAGTCAAAAAAAAGGGGCAAAAAAAATAAGGTGGGGGGGTCAAGAAAACAATGGGAGATCAAAAAAGCAAGGTGGGAGGTCCAAAAAAACAATGGCCCCGCTACAAAATGGCACCACACACGTAGAAAATAATAAGACAAAAAATCAATATCGAATTTTGAAATTTATAGAATATACAATCCAAATAAATATAAAATAATAAAATAATATATCATCCCAAATAAATATATATTAACAAATACCATCTATTAAGAAAAGAAATTTTCCGTCCACATATCTGTCAAATATCTATTAAATATTATTAAATATATATATATATATTACATATCGAATAATAAAAATATTTCATTCATAATCAAAAACAAATACAAATACATATTATTATTTTTAAAACATATATTTTCATTTTCCAAATATCAATTCAATTAAAAAAAAATCAATTGTAATTTTTTCTTGCCTTTAAAAATTATTCCCAACTGAGAAATAATAGACCCAGGTTAGTATATCATCCCTCCGACTAACATCGACCCTGCCATGAGTTGGGGGTTGGATGACTACTTTCCTGGTTTGGAAAATAGTTTAGGAATGTCTAGTAATCTAGTATATGATTGTAAATATATCTATACTATAAACATCTATCTGGATAAATTACTATAATTCACAAATCTAAATTCAGGCCTCTCATGGGGGATGATTTCAAGCAGCATTCCTTGCAGTGAGGTCGCTCGAGTTTTCGCCTGAGATGCCCCGCCCGGCATACTGCACCGGCTTGCTGTGGACGTTGGCGCCCCGCAGCCAGACCTGACCGAGTTATGGATGTCAGATATAACCCCATTTATGGTTCATGATATCCCAATTTATAACACATAAGTGATAAAAGGGCCATAGAGTTGTGGAAATATTTGCCACGTCACAGACCTACGCATGATTAAAAAGATTGTCTTGGACTGTTGGACAACACTTGATATTCACACACAGACACCGTATGTGGTTTCGGCAAAAAACAGGGACATGTACCTAGATTCAATGATTACACTGTCCATATCAACATTGCGGCAAATAAATGCGATATACACCCCATTTCAGATACAACAACATTTGCCAAATCAGATATTATTGATATTATGTTTGGCAATATACTGCATCCCATTATAACCCCATAATTTGTTGTTTCTACCCCACTGTCTTTGTTGATCAAATCGTCCCATTACATTTGATATATCCAAAATGTATCAAAATGTCGAAATAATATCTTGTATTGTTGTTTGATGTTTTTTTTTGTATATCCTATAATATAATACAAATTCAAGCAAGTTGTAAACCCAAGTTATGTTTACCAACTTTCCTATCTTTGGGTCCCACTTTGAAAGATGGATCTCCACGAAATGAGTGAAAAACACGTCCGCCCTGGCACGGCCTGCCCGAGGCATACCTCAAGACTTGGCACCTGCAGTGCTCTTAGGTTCATGGGTGTCTGGAGGGGCGAGAATATAGGAATCGGATGGAACAGGTGATTTTCGGACTACACAATATATGGCTTCAGCGAATGTTTTTTGGAAGGGAGTGGGACTACCCTATCACTGAAAACATGCAATGTGGTAAACCAATGCCACAAACTATCCGATCAAGCAACCATGACAGGGGGGGTCATAATTGACTTCATCCTATGTATAGGGATATATACAATTAACCGTTTAGGTGTATATATATATATACATATTAGTTTTAATACAACCATAGTTAGAGGGATCCTATCCCAATTTCTGAAGATAATTATACCCAATAATAATGCCAACTGCACCCCCAAGTACTACTTCTAGTGGTTTAGGAAGTCCCATTCAGTCAGTGGAATTCTCCGGCTTATCCAGAATTACAACTGATTTATAGCTATGGTTATTAACTTATTATGAAACCACTTACTATGTTCGCACCTCCAATGGCAGCTCTGGATCCGCATCGCCACGGGGTCGATTCATCTCCTGGGCGTTGAAAAGTTGGAGGTAGACACCTTAACTTTCAAATTACACAGAAATTACACAGATGTGTATTGAATCTATCATTTCAGTTCCTTTACCATCTTTTATCTATAGGTCAACTGAGGGTCAAAGTCCACTTGACCCTGACCTTGGAAAAAAGTCTATAAAACATGTATTCTGCCTTGTTGAGTTGAGCTACCTGTTTTTGATGGTTGAGTATCATGATACCGGAAAATTGATTTAAAAAAAGGATTGAACCTTGCAAAAACCTGGATATGAAACCAGCTGTAGATCTTCAACCACCAAAACTCTATTCCAGCCCCATAAATTCGTATACAAATTGCTTGCCGGTAAGTTACCATGCAGTAAATATGTCAGGTGCCGTTGCAACACCGTGGTTCTGTCGTGGGAAAGTGACGTTATGTGGCCAGGGTCCAAAATGTTTCAGCAGTTGGTAGCATTAGTAGTCCACTTAGATATCTTGGATGGGCCATGGAGTTAGTTAACCGAATATCAAGTGGATTACAATTGAGCAGAACACATGCTATACCCAGTTTTGAGCTGACTGCAGTGAGTCGACTAACTTCATCACATATCCAAGTAGACCATCCAGACCTTCAAAGTCTTTAGATTTTTGACTAAAGGTACTGATCCTCAAGCAATCTCTTGCAATTCAACAATCTAAAGAAGACATTGCTGATATTGCCAGCACCACTGCATATAGAGTGAAACTGATATATCGTCTTTAAAAATTGGTTATACAATACCCGTTGTAGAAAATCACACGTCTGCTCTGTTAGGCCTTCTTTTGAGCGGTCAAATGTATATATATATAATATATATATATATGTGTATGTGTATGTGTATGTATAGATATGTGTGTATGTCGTGCTTGCAAAACCCTTCATCTGTGTCGGTGGAATCGCTTTCGTCTTCATTGGTTGACTTCCCAGGGTGGAACCAGATCCATGTGCTTCCTACTTGTGAATACTGTAGTTGTATCCCCTTCTTCTCTGTTTCCAGAACCCAGTCATTTCATAGGAGAATCTCTGAAGTGTGAAATTCGTAAATGGTGAGTAAGTGGCAAATAAATCAATCACAGCCCGTAGAATTGCCAGATATCATATGGTTTAAACTAGATTCAGGTGCGGTAGAACCTGGATGATCCCTGAAATAAACAAATGGTGACTGGACAACAAACCCCAAAACGCAGCAACAATGGGGGGTTTACGGTTGCAACGCAGCTGCAAACCGTTTGGATATTGGTCAAAATGATTGGTGATTCGATGTGATTCGTCTGGAATTGGGGTACCCCGGTCCAAAACAATTGCTTTCCCTGCTTATTTCACACCTTCTGGATGATTTGGAGATTTGTAAGACACCTCCTATTTGTGGTCCCAACCGGGTACTGTCATTTTGACCGTAACACCCGGGAACAACTCGCCCACCTTGCCACGGACGCCTTTGTTGTTTTCGAACCTCAAAGCAAGTTCGCTGCCAATCTGCCTTTGAAAAGTGCCTAGGTCTACAACTTTACTCATTAAAAACGAATGTTTGAAACATGTTTATTCACTGTTCTGAGTATTTTGGCGGTCTATGTATCATGTATCGATCTATGAAGATGAACAAAAATACATACGATATAGAATATTGAAGACAAATGTCTCCGCATGGCCTTTTCCTTCGTATTTTTATCTCTCGAACGTAGCACAGGAATTCTCTGAGCCAAGGTTTATCTTTGACATTTCAAGGACCTTTTTCTGCGGTGTTTGATCATCTGGGCCTATAAGATGAAATCGTAAATCCAAGATGTGTAGTCTTGGCAAATCCAAGACGTTTATATGTAATCACAGACTTTCGTTTAGAATCTACTTGTTTTCAAAAAAAAAAAACAACATCGCACATTTAGAACGTCGCACCCGGCTTGGTACCACGCTTTCAGTACTGCACTTCGAACACCAAATCAATGCCACTGACTGGACGTTCAAAGTAGAAAAACGTTCTACCTCAAAGTCGCAGACTAAAGCATCTCTAGCTGCAAATGAAAATGTTTCCTTTCCAAAACACGTTCTAGGTTATTGTCCATGATTATCCATGATTAGAGTCATTATAGTATAGTCTCACTATGTCTTACTTCCATGCAGGTGAAATGAGCAACACAGAAACCACAAACTCTGCCAGGAACTCTACGGGTACAGGCCAATATGTGTAGCATACAATCATGTGGATCCAGTTGGTTAAACCTCCAACAATCCCTCCTGGACTTCTGGGACACCTATTACATTCCCCAGCAGTAGGGGATGCAGCTCCAATGGCTGACTGGGTGCTGCTTGAACGCCTTAAACCATCCAAGCATGATCAACAAAACATTGATATGTGAGTTGTTAATGTGAATCGTAAATGTGTACATGCAGACCGATAAAGCATTAGCATTGATTCCATGGGATGGATCCATGAATCTGGCAATAGTTTTGATGTCAAAGATCTCCGGGTGTACTGGGATGACGTGACCTACAATGGGCAAAATCAGCCAGTTAGGTTCAGAAAAAAACGGGCCGGGAAATTTTCATATCTGCTTTTTAGTAGTTTGCATTTTTCGGCAGTGTGACCCACCAATGTGGCTGAACACTTTGTGATTTGTTGCCCTCGGCAAAAACATATTCCACAAAGTGGTGCCCTGGTGAGCAAAATTGTTTTACTACCAAAACTAGGGTGTGTGGAAGGTATAGCTACAGCCAATGGGTTTCGAAGCAGCGAGCAGTTCACGTATCCCGTATTACATGCCGTACTATATCTCATAAAATTACCATGAACTATCCCAAAGTTTCCTGCATATACTTACAAGGCACCCATTTTTTCCGTCTCGGGACCCTGGAACCCCAACCTGAACCAGCGGAAACACAGGTTCTTCAGCGCATCCTGACCACGAAACGACGTGAAGGGCAAGTGGGGACCAGGAAAAAAAAATCCCATACACGAAGCATACGGGTGATGAATAAGAACATGACAAAACATGATGGAATCCTAAAACAAACAGGTGTTCAAATAATTTGAAATATATGTAATGTATATGTATATGAATGCAAATATACTAATTATCGTACTATATATTTCTGAAATATGATTTTATAAAATATTTACTACCAGTATATCCCTCTGCGATCCTCGTGCATAGCATGTCGGTGTCACCGGGGGTCGTCCTATGAAATTCGGTACTGGCGGCCTCAATGGACGAGGCCCAAAACAAGTCCCGCGGATGAAGATGGGGGTTTCCTAAGATAGGGGTACCCCTAAATCATCCATTTTAATGGGATTTTCCATTCTAAACCAACCATTTTGGGTATCCTAAATTACTGGAAAGCCCCATATGAAATTCACAAGTGATGAAAAACATCGAAAATCATTCCTTGGGGTTTCTTTCCTCCACAAAAAAACATGTCAATGAATAAGGTTGATTTGAACTACAAATCTGACTACGCAATTGAATTTACAGTGTATTTTTTAATGTTTTTACGGGTTATTGCAGTATGAAGATGGGAATGGCGGATGGACCACCTGCATAATGCAACAATAAAATTGTTTCACCTTTCATTTTGCGTGCCGATAACATGACTCACTGGACATTAAAATTTTCGGTTCCTTGAATATGACAACATGGATCAAGTTGTTTTTCCTTCAATGACCCAACAATACACCAGATGCAAAGAGAGATCACGATTAATTGAGCTATTCACGTCGCATCATCACTACAAATCCAGCGGGGCAATCGTTCACTCCATGCCTCCTGTTATGATGTTGTGCAAGTTGGAATCTCCCAGTTGCAAGTGGTTTGAATTTCTAGACATATACTGTAAATTGTAAACCCCAATTATGTTACAAATGACATACGCCAGCTAAGTTGACTATGGGGGAACCACCTTCTTGGTTATGATTTCCGATCACTGACCCATGTGGGCCACATGGGTGGAAATCATGCACATCCTGGTGGGTTATTAGCGGCCTGTATGTGGCGCGCAAGCCTTCATTTCTCAGATCTGGTTGGTGATGCAAAAAAATCAAAAATGATTTATCAATGTGGTGGTCCCTAGTGATGTGTGTTTCTTTTCACTATATCTACAATGAAACCTAGTTCCAACATGTTCTAACCATAGCAGTTGAAATTACTTACTTCGTTGATCCCCACCATGAGACTTTATTTGGCATATAGTGTGATACATATTTTGACATTCTTTCTGGCAAAACTTTCTGGCAGGGAAGAGGAGTAGTCCTCTCCTCCTCTTCGTCGCTAGATTTCATCAGAGTAGTCCTCTCCTCCTCTTCCTCCTGGCATTCTATCTGACATACGTTCTGACATTCTATCTGCCATATGTTCTGACATTCTATCAGACATATGTTCTGACATTCTATCTGGCAGTCTATCTGAGATTCACTTTGCCGACATTCTATCTGACATATGTCCTGATATTTTTTCCGACATATACTCTGACATTCTATCTAACAAACGTTTTGGCATTCTACCTGGCATTATGTCTGACATATGTTCTGACATTCTAACTGGCATTCTATCTGACAATTTTTTCCTGACATTTTATCTGATGCATATTCTGACGTTCTATCTGACATCTCCTCTGGCATTCAATCTGGCATGTGTGCGGGCTGAAGTCCGGCAATGCCCACTGCGACCTGGCGGTCGCGGCTGAAGTCCGGCAGTGCCGGCTGCGATCTGTTGCTGGCAGATGAAGTCCGGCAGTGCCCACTGCGATCTGGAGCTGGCACATAAAGTCCGGCAGTGCCCACTGCGATCTGTTGCTGGCAGATGAAGTCCGGCGGTGCCCACTGCGATCTGGAGCTGGCAGATGAGGTCCGGCAGTGCCCACTGCGATATGGAGCTGGCACATGAAGTCCGGCAGTGCCCACTGCGATCTGGAGCTGGCGCGAGGAGAAGGAGGAGGAGGAGAAGGAAGAGGAGAAGAGCTCTTATAAAATCTAACAACCCTCACCTGGCAGGCTGGGAAAAAAACTTAGCCAACTGCAGCGCATCACCTTGTTTTAATGATTGTCTCCGCCACGTTTGGGAAGGGCTGCCTGCAACTCGTCTAATATTTTCTTGAACCCACCGAATTTGTCACTTTACGCTGAAAACTGCAAATTCAGTTCGCGCAGCTGCGGCGCAAAGGATTTGAAAAAATGTGTCAAAAATATGTTGAAGGCTGGTCCCCGGAACGCAAACTCAATCCCGGGGCGCCCGTGAGGGGTCGCAGGTGCAGGTAGGCAGGTGCAGGTAGGCAGGTGCAGGTAGATTGGTCCTCCACGGCTGCGTTGGCTTTCAGCTTTCCGTCTTCACCCTTCTCGCGGCACCTTGGCACAAACAAGGCAATTTCAAAAAGGCCGGAATTTACTTTTTCCCCGCCTCCCAAGCTTCTGCGACTGGCGCGCTGGCGCCAACAGAATGGAGCTGGCAAAGATCTCCTCAATCCGAAGGGGCCACCAACCTTTCCCTTGCGAAACAAAATCTCGGCGTTTCTTTCATAGGCGAAGGCGCTTTCGAGCTGAGTCCCGGCAGTGGCCCCGCAGGCGGGTCGCTTTTGAGCTCAGTCGCGGCGGTGGTCTCCAGGCATGTGATGGAATAGCGCCAGCATGCTTGCCTAAACATTTGACAAACCAATCCTGCAATCCTGACACCTTGCTGCTGCGGCAATCTTCGAGTGCGGCTGCTTCGCTGCAATTTGGCGCTCGGCGTTTGCAACAAGATAAAGCTTGATGAAGGCTTGTTCGGGTGTAGAACCCCGTGTGCAACCCCCTATTGTGTGCTATTGTATTATTTGAAAATGTTCTTGCTCCTCCAGTTGAGATTTAAGGTTTGCACTGAGCAACATGATCGATGGACATTGTGGACGATTGACTCAGGAATTTTCGATTTCCAGCAGCGCCTTGATCGTGACCAATTGAGGGGCAAAACGAGATCTAGGGAGTCTTGTCTTGGAACCTCAAATAGGCGTGTACTGTCAAAATCTTGTCCAATATTTGGATTTGTCTGAAAATAAGGCACCTCCAAATCCAGTGGTGATCATTTGGGAGGTACACTTACTTTTCAGACACACCCATACTTATTTTGTACCGAGATCCTCTATAGGGGTTGTCGCGATGTTTTTTGGGACTTTCTTCAAGAGATCTTGCACATGTTGCAGAGCATTGGGTGCCCCAAAATTCCGTGAGTTATCATCAATGTTTCCACTAGCATGGTCACTTGGTGGTTGGCAAATCCCCCATGTCAAACACACCCATACCAAAAATCCAGCAAACAATCTTCTGGATTTCAATCATCTCCAGCCTCTGGTAATCAAACGTAGCAAGTGAATGTCTCCCATTTGTAGATCATTTTCCCATGTAAATGGGCATTTTCTCGGGGAGTTGCCTTCTGTTTGATTGCTGGAGGCTAGTTCCCTCAAGATTTTTTCTCGAACTTGAGGCACTTGAGACCTTGCCGAACTCTTTTGACAAACATGAACTTCTGAAGATTTGGGTGTGTCTGAAAGCAGGGTAAACCCCCCAAAAATGTCAACTTGTCAAAGGATCTTAATGCTGATGAACCATTGGAAATAGGGCTCGCAACGAACAAACAGGACAATACGCTGCTTGACGAGAATGACAAATTCTACTCGTCCACCTTCAATCCGGGGTCTCTTGCTGGAAACCAAACCACCGCTTGCTCAGATAAATCCCCAGTTTGGCTGGTGATTAAAAATAGATCCTCTACTTAGGTGGGCCATGGAGTTCGTTAACTAGTTAGTAAATGGATTGTAATTGGGACAAAACTGGTTATAACCCACTTACTAAACAGTTAGCTAATCCTATTGTCCATCTAAGTCCCTTTGGACAAAGCCACATCACATTGTTGGCTACATCCCATTATATAATGTGAGCAACCCTGGCTGCCATAAACAAAAAAAACACCTGGGGATGGAAAAATAATCGCAGCCATGAAAATGGGGAGAACTTGGGGATGGTTTATGACATCGGGTTTACCAAATTATACACCATTTATATCAATTTACAGTATCTCAATTCTCAAACCAGAAATAGTCGCCAGTTGCCATTTGAATTTTGCTTGAAAAAACATGACCTGGGCCACTGAACCAAATTTAACGCTTTAAAACCAAAATTCCCCCCGGGAAAAAAGAAACTAAATGGAAGGCAACAAAAACGCACCCACCAAACAAACAAACATGGCAATCAATAGTTCTTCCTCCCCAAATCTGACTTCAAGAATCATCCCAGTTGACATCCGCAGAACATGGTCCCTGTCAGCCGCATGATGTCTGCCCCCACAAAGCTGACCCAAAAGACGAGAATAGGGTCTACAGTACTAAGGATTTATGAATCACCAACGACTGCGCTATTTGTTAGGATCATTGACTACACTTATGTCCATTTACCAGTTATGGATGCTAGCAAGTCACCCCATGAGAATGATTTACAATAACCTCGTGTATAACTATTGAACAATGCCTGGCAAATGGCCATTAAACTGTATCCATTTTGGGGGTGCAAGGTTCGGGGGATTCGGCGGGTGAACCCGCTGCTGGAATTTTGCAAATGGTCAGGTCTAGCGAGTGGCTAACACATTAGTTGCAAGACTGGTGTATGCAGTATGGAAGTATGTTAACTTGTATTTATATGTACAACATATTTTAAAGAAATCATAATACATACATTGTCCTTGGCACATAAATGTCTACATCATACCGCAGAATGAAAGGCAAAACCAAGCAACGACTGAGTTGCGCCCATGGCCCATCCCAGGGTGAGACATGGCAATTGTACATTGCTATATTGGATTACAAAAGGAATACAACAGGGACATGGATTTTGAGGATGTATTGTCGTTCAAATCATTGCATTTATCACGGTTTCCTTGTCGCTTTTGAAGATGGAATCATGTCAACGGTCATCTACAGTGCCCATGCTTCAACCCATTGGTTGTGGCCTACGTGACAATGTGACACAGACACATGATGGGTTCATGATCATTTCCTCATCTAAATCTACTCATGCCCCTCCAAAAAAACTGTCTTGTTGAGAAAAAAAATCCCATTGGATTGCAGGTGCACAACTGAAATTAAACCAAATGAAGCAATACCATGTACTTGCTGATTGGTATCTGATTGGTATTTTGCTTTTGCATCATCTTGGCTTTTGAAGTGAGTCGCTTCACGTCTCTCTGGGACCATATGGGATTGAAATCTTGTGAAATACAAGCAGTTGATCATCATTTTTCCGGACGAAAACCAAGATGTTGGAGGGATAAATGCCATGTTCAGACACACCCACAAGAATCTCAAATATCAGATTCTAGTTGGTGACATATCCTATTCTCCCCGTAAATGTCCATTTTGCTAGCTCACGATAGCACCAGAAAATGCTTTGTCATCCCCTACGGACAAGGCTGAGCAGAGCGAACAAGTTGTGTCTGGTGACCGGGACCCAAATCAACGGATTAATCTGAAGAAAATCTGGGAGTTGTGTTTAAAAGTGAAAATGTTCCTGATAATGTTGGGATCATTATTGAAATCATGGATCAACCAGCCACAATTTCCAGATGATATCCCCTTTCACGTGTCAAAAAAAACAAATTTATAACCATATGAATCCTGATTGAATTCAAATCTTATATCATATTGCTGGCTATGTATCCTATTCGATGATCCCAAAACATGTTATACACTCTGGTAATTCATAGCTATGGAAAATGGCCCATGTATAGATGGTTCACATGTATTCAACAATATTTAACAATTTTATTGACAATAGTGAATTTCCCATGGCACACTGTTGAATTACCAAAGGGTTTTTCCCCCTTGCGGCCCAGGGGCCAAATCACATATCTGATGGACATCACAGGGAGTCGGGCAAACCTGAGGCCCAAATGGATGTCATGGGTTTCATCTCTTTGAAATGTGGCATATGGCTGTGTCTGGAAATAGGATATCCCCCCAAAAATGGCCGGTTTCATAGGGAAAGCGATGATAAAGCCATGAATTTGGGCTACCCGAATTGCAAACAAAGCCATAATATACCATGTTAAAGCCCTGCATCCTTTCCCAAAATGGCAAGAAACATTCATGATTGGGGGAATGATGATCAACTTAAGTGGATGTTGCTTCAGAAGCTCATGTTCGCAGCCATGTTGTTCAGCGAAAATTGGACATGCAAACCTTGGCGTGTCATGGGGATCAAACAACACAACTGGCGAACATCAGCCATCCCAACTCCCAGGCCACATAAGTGACAGGGGCTGACGTTTGCCAATGAAAAAAATCATGTCTTGCTAATCTTGTTATATGATAACTTTTTGGTAGATCACTGAACAAATTCTCATGAAACCTCTTCAGGTTGGGTTCGAGCCGGGCAACCCGGGTCGCAAGCCCAGTTTGAATTTGGGAAGTGGACTTGTGAATCTGCACTTGGTTGAATATTTTGGATGGAAAGGTATCTCTAAAGTGGAAATGTTGACTGTCCTCATGTCCAGCGTCCGATTCCTATTCTGAAATTGATTTGACCAGAATGTTCAATTCAAGTCATGAATAGATGCAATACATTTCACCATGTCGTTCTCGGGGGTGCTGAAATGGATAGGGGGAAGCGATCAATAGTAACTATTCACCCAATATTGCTAGTTGGATATCATGGATTACTTCTTCGTTTCCAGGACACTGATTCTTGGGGCAGTGGGTTCAGACTTCATCAACACGATTTCATGAAAATTCAATCCGTCACTGCACTTGACATAGCCATGGAATCTCACCACTTGTGATAGTGCAGCCATTTTGAATAGTTAATTATATGTATGTCATAACTAGGTTAAATAACTAGAGGGTAACTTGTGCACTGTTGCCAAGTCCTGTCGATATAATTTTAGTGGCTTTTAGATTTGACTCACAGAAGGTTCTTCAGCGTCTATAGCCTAAAGATGTTGTTTCACAAGGAACCAACCCCAGTGGCCCAAGTGTCATGTCCTTCGGGAGAGAATAGATGTGGGCTGCTTTGTACACCATGAGCTTTCATTTGCACAGGGCCTATGCAAGGAAAAACGTTCATTCAATGGAAACACAATCAATCCCCAACATCCAAGTCAAGAACGACTGAAGTTCCAAGATTTTCCAAGGTCATAGTATAGCTAATCACATCCAGTGAAATCCAATATCTACACAAAAATGAGATAAACCATGCTAAACCCCTACCCAGAACCATGGCAGTTGTGGCAAGATCGTTCCAGCAAATGATTTTTCAACGGCCAGGAACATCAAGTTCTTCACAGACGTCAATGCTTCCTGGAAGGCGTGCATTTGACATGATCATAAGAATGGGATATGATATCAATATGGAACGTAATGGGATATAATGGGATGTAACGGGATGTAATGGGATATAACCAACCAACTATAGTACCACATCCAAATATTTCCTGAGAAGGTACGGCTTTGGGTGATTCAACCACCAAAGATTCAACCCAACAAACAGGTGGAGCACAACAACGGATTTGAGACAACCCAAAATGGGGCTTTCTTATGTAATATTATGTATATATATATATACAGTACATAAATATATCGTAGCATATCTATGTCATGAACCAACAAGTTCCCAGTTAACCACCAAACATGTCGATTCACCTATCAACACGCCATGCCAATTTTTCAACAAGCAAAACAATGGGGGTTGAAAACAACTGAACATGTGGACTGACCCTTTGGTTATTTAACATAGCCATGGAATAGCTGGCTAATTTGGGATGATTTTCCCAGCTACAAACCTCCATTTAGTTCGGGGATTTTCCATGGCTATGTTAAATAACCAGAGGGTATTCAAACAACAAGAAAATGGCGATCATGGAGGTGGAACCAAAATTCAATGGATACAGAAAGGATACGGCAAGCTCTTGCTTGTTGCTCTATACACAACACCTTACCCAGGTGCGTCCATGGCCTATGAAGCATCAACTGATCAACAATCGTCAGTAGCCACGAGTGCATGACCTGATTAGAGGCCAAATGAATTTCAAGAAAACCTGTCCGTCTGACATGATGATAGAAGGTGGCAGACTTGAAGCAGAAGGCAGTCATTGCTTCCTGCCCCTCCTTTAAGACCAATAATAAGCACGTTCCAAAAACAATGAGTATAGTCAAAACGCTCTGGAATTGATCGAGCATCACATCTGGGCAAGTCCAAAGCGAAGTAACCAAATTGACCTTGAAGTCCGTGCTGGCATGAGATTTCCTCCATGTTGAGAAAACCAGGTTCACAAGTCCCTTTGAGTCGCGATCTCACCAGGTTCGCATGCCGCGTCTCTTTGGCAAAAAATTGACTTCTCGACATGTTCATTCTGCTAGATTAAAACTACAGTTTGGGAAGGGTCAACATCTGTAGAAAACCTCACCAGCTTCTTTTGGTGCGAAAACAAGGGTACCAGGGTGTTTGTCTGATCCATATGCGAGGTCAGTCAACAACAAATACATATATATATAATGATATATACATAATGATATATATATATATATACATATGCGAATTGCCAGCAATCGGTGATGATGATAGTTGGAGGTTCACCCCAGAAATCGTAAGTAGGTTAGTTCACCTCAGTTGTTGTTGGACTATCCTTCTAACTGGGGTGTCTCAGCTACCAACTGGGGTCCACCTGAGAATACCAAAATTCCGGTACTTTTTCCACATAATCTTCGGCAATCCACCCACAATGCTTTAACTTACGAGTAAGTAAATTTCACTTTACATGGTCAATCTTGGATATCCAGCCAAAATCAATATCATATACCATAAATATCCACAATACACATATATAGACACACCCTCTGGTAATCAAACGTGGTTGGCTAGAATCGGCTCGAAAATCTCCCCAGCCGGTCCTCGAAGATGTCCATGGAGAGAACCGAGAAATGACGTAACTGACCAACTGGTTTGCCACCACTCCTGGGGCGGTGCTTGGAGGGTCTTCTGCATCTGAGTGTGGTTAGAGATGGTTAGAATATGTTGAACTGAGCTGTGAAAATAACTAGGTTTGCTGACATATTCGAACTATTTAATACGTCCCAATCAATTGTATCCACAATTATCGACAGTTGTGGCCATTTACCAGGCAAGCATCACCATGATCACTCCGTTTATGGAATGATAACTCCATTTGCGACCATCGAAAATGTCTGGTAAAGGGCCATGCAAATATCCAGTGGCGACGCGTCAAGCGCTACTGCATTTTTTTTCAAGGCACGGAGGAGCCACGGTTCAACTTTGTTGATGGTTTTACAGGCTTCGGGTGGGGTGGGGTACACGTCAATGGGTTTTTTCGTGACTTTTAACTGATAAATGGCCATCACTGTAGGGTCGGGTGGAACAATAACATACAATCACGTTCATGTTTACTTGCTGCCACGCGTTCATAGATCTTCTCAACTGCACTTGCACACTTGATGCTCTCCCAGACACGTGGTAATTGTTGATGTGGGGTGAGGTGGGACCAGTGTTGTACCGAGGCGAAAACGCAGACTTCCTACTGTGATTACACCGTGTAACGGACGTCCTTTGTCCCAATGACGCGCCCAGTCCGCCGCTTGATATCCCCATATCACCATGTTTGTCGGTAAAAAATGGTGGCTAAATTCACCATCACTGTGAATGTTGGTTAAATCCCCATGACCCCCGTAAAATGACCATCAAAAACAACAATAAAATAAAAACATCAACATCCATAAACCATCAAAAAAAACATTGAACTCCACTACAATCCATTAAAGAAACATGACAAGAAACCTATTATGGAAACTCTTTGAAAAACATTGAAAACACCATCAAACACCATCAAAAACCACTATCTCATATCAGCCATCGACCTCCCAAATCCTCGGCCGAGGAGCCTCTGGAGCTGGAAGACGCAGAGCCCCTCGGCCGTCTCTGGCGTGGGCGCCAAGCCATCGCCGTCCGGGTCTTTGCGCCTGGGTGCTGGACCTTTAACACCTTAAAACGTATAAAGGTCAGCCATTTGGCCCATGGTTTATGGCACCCCCCCCGGATTGTTGATGGGTTTTCATGGTTTATAGTTTGTTTTTGAATGGTTTTTAATCGTTTTTCGTTATTTATTGATCGTTTTTGTTACTGTTTGTTGATGTCTTTTTTGCCAGCTGGTAAGGTAACATAGCTATTGAACATGGCCATTTAGAGTTGATTTACCAATCAATAATGGTGATGTTCCATGGCTATCTTGGTTTAACAGAGGGTGATAATTAATGGTTTTTCATGTGTTTAATGGTGTATTCATGGTCTTTATGTACTTTGATTTTGTTTATTCATGGGATATCATTTTGGGAAATAATCTTTTTCCATGTGTTTTTTTTAGTTGTTGAATGGCTTTCAATGGTTTTGTCGTAATTTCTAATGGGATATACTGGGATATACTTAGGATCAATGGTTCATGTAACATATATTATACATGTACATTCAACAAACGGGAAATTCAATGGAATGCACCAAAACAATATAGTCATAGTTTAACTAGCAACAATGGGAGTTTCACCAACCTAATATTTGGAATTAATGAAAACAAAAAATGATTTTGAATAAAGTTTCACCAGAACATGTGATGATTTAAGCATATCGCAAAAGGATTTAACCGACAAACAAGAGGATGCTTCGGACACTGAAGACCATTGAGTTTCCCTCCAATTCCTCACCCCCAAAGTATGTGTACTACTGGAAACACAAGCAACGGGGGGCAACATAAATTATGGCAATAGCAATGATTGCCATAGCGACAAACATTAACAGCAATAAGAAAAATAAATCATCATACTGTGTGAAATCATCAATTTTCATTGTTTCTCTATACATAAATCATCAAACTCCAGAGATCAACTGCGAAGCGCATGACAGGGACCCCAGTTGGGCTACCAGACTTCAGCCAAAAGAATTCCAAGGCCAAAGGACCTGGAGAAGGCGAGGGCACGATTTTTGCGACCCGAGAAAAGGTGAAATCCACCTCGAAAAATAATGTGTATATATATAATATATATATATATATAGTTCATGTACTTCTATTAGATACATCCTTTTAGGCACATACAATCTCATCCCGTGTTCATACAAAACACGCCCAGGAACCAAAGTTTAGTGGATGAAATCACTAATTTGGGACCATCTAGGGGTGTCCAATATCAAGGGAAATGAGATTATTGCATACTTATTTATAAAAGAAGCAAAACATGTGTTTATTTTCTTGGTAAACAAAGATAAACACATATTTTGGATTTTAGCTGAAGTAGAGTAAAACATGTTTCAATCAATACATATGTTTCCACCCATCTTAGCACTCCTTGCAAACGAGAACTGTAACCCCAAAATGGACCTACAAAATTGATCTTGCAATTCTTGTCCGTGCAACACCTGGTTGAAACTCAGTACATCTATGTATCTTCATGGCGGGCTTACAAAAATCTAGTTCTGGGTGCCCGTGTCACTTTCATGTCCGGACAAGACCTTGATTACAGCATCTTGGCATGTCAACCAATCATACAAACGGTCTACGTTTCGCACCAAACATGCTGTGGGCACTGCCCAAAGGAACAGCCGCGTCTGCCATCATCATCATCATCATCATCATCATCATCATCTTTATCATCATCATCATCATCATCATCATCATCATCATCAGTAGGGAAACTAGCAGTCCAATGCAGGGCCCCTTGACAGCGCCCTGCTGTTGTGGATTTACTGCTTGTCGGTTCAATTACTTCAAGTTGTTTTCTTGGTTTAAAGAGTGGTACCAGAGTTTTAAGAGCAACTTGTCACTGTTTGAGGGTAATACCCTTAGTTAATCAACTATTGTCTCTAGCCCTGGGCTGACATTGATCAAAGTTGAAGATCCAATGGTTGTCAGTCCGCCTGTTGCCGTTGGTAAGAAACTTGTATCCCTTGTACTACATTGGTACTGTAATCCTTTCTTGTGTTTGTATCCGTTTGAAAACTGTATCAATGTCTCACTTGTGTTCCCATTTCCCAAAATTATCTGAGTTTTCAAATAACCTTTCTATTGGCCACGAGGGCATGCCCCAAAAATATGGTATTCCCTAGGTAGTTGCCATTTAAACCACTCTCGAACACTCCCTCTTGCAGCTTGCAACAACAAGACAAATCGCTTGAATTCAAAGAACTACAGTGTGAAACTTGTTCAACAAATCCTCACAACGATGGGAACAGAATCGTACTTTTTGATATTGTATCTACTTCAGAATGATCATATAATGTCATATATCTCCCACTATATATCCCCAGAATGTCTGTGATTCTTTGTGTTTTTTAATAGTCCGCCGTTCTTGATCAAATCCTCGCATTGCGACTGGTCGAACTCACCAGCTGTGCCATCGCCAAGTGACCCCTGACGGGACGTGGGTCGTTGCCACTCCCTGGAAGGCTTCGGTGGGTTCCAACAAACCTGGGGATCTAGAATATATTTAAGTTAGACTTTAAAGCTGGATTATTTGGTTATACTATATTATATAGATCCCCAGGTTTCTTGCTAGTCAAGGGATCTAGAATTATCTATGTGATGTATACTGGCTAAGCTGGATTAAAACATATATATATATATATACACATCATAACTATGGCTTGGGTAACCTAAAAACAGGTGTAATAAAAACATGATTCCGTGTTTATGTAACGTTCGCCTTTTTAAACCACTTTTACGCCGCTTTTTCTACAAGGCGCAATAATCCGCTTGCCGAAACTATTTACATGAGGGTATCCCTGTTGATGGTGGGTGTCATATCGAATTTCGGGGCCTTTCAACAACGAGAACAGGGACAAAGCTCATCTGAATAACACTTCATGGGAAGTACCTTCCAGTACTGAAACAATGGCAGTTGAAAATTCACCAGTTAAATCCATGTCTAGATGATTTTCCCATTAACAGCTCCAATGATAGGGAATTTCCTCTTGCTACATTGAATTACCGGAGGGTAATCGGATGTAATCGGCCATTTTTTATTCCGCCAACATGGGGATTTGACACGGCTACACTGCAGGATTAGTTGCAAGCCAACGAATCCCTATGGATACTTAGACCATCTTAGACCTTGATCCAAAGCCTGGAGCTACGATCCACCAGCCCATGCGCTTGCCAAGACTCATCTCGGGTCGGTTTCGGGGAAATTTGGACAGGAAACTTCAGATGTCAAGAAGAAATGGCGGTCTACTCTGAATATACAGTAATTTGGGGGTTTCCTGAAATGGGGGTACCCAAAAATGGATGGTTTATAATGGAAAATCCTGTTAAAATGGATGATTTGGGGGTACCCCTATTTTAGGAAACCACCATTTGAATTTTTCCTTGCATCCAAATCTGGGAAATATTGTGGCAACTTTGACCATCAGATGTTTGCTCTCCACACATTTGATAAGATTCTTGAACAGCACATCCGTTGCCACATGCTGCCACTCTACCACTGAACGGGAATTTGGTCATAGCCATAGCCTTCATTTTGCATAGCAGTTGTTTGTGGACATCATTCTTGACAGTGCTACGTCATTCAATATGATTCGACATATTTGCTCCAACAGTTGACTACGCCTCTTCTTTTCCATTGCCACCTTTACTTATATAAAGCCCTAAAGCCAGTTTTTTGTATGGCTATAAATTGGCTTATCAATTGGCAAACTCACTTCTTGGTGAGCGTCTTTTTGACAATAACCTTCTTAGTTTTCCATCATTACTTTGCAACGCCACTTCAATACTGCAGGGGCTGTGTCAGTCTTGTCAGTTACAGTTACAACTAAGCATAAATGGAGTGACTTACTGAGATCCATAAGAAAATTCGGGCCAGAACCGGCGACCTCCAAATTCCGCTGAGCCAGAAAATGGTGGTGCCAGTTACAATGCCACCATGCCAATGACCAATCATTAAAAGACATTATATTACATAAAACATCATCCAGTCCAGAACACAGAATAATTATACCTAATTTCGGAAAACGTTTTTGTTGGGGTGATGCTGGCTACTACACTTGGTCCATCATTTCCCGTATCATTCTATAACTATCATCGCATCCACATTCAATTTACTGTATTCTAATGAATATGATCCCAAGAATTTAAACAAACAAACATATATGTCACGACAGCGCTAGTCTTGCCTTTATCCATGTTAAGCAGGAAGCCAAAGCTAGCAAACAGCTGGGAAACGAACGTCAAAACTGCCCTGATGGCTTCAGGGAGTTCAGCTGCCTGTCGCGTGGCCCAAGGGATTGCCAAATCGTCTGCCCAGGCAACAAAACCCCCGGGTATGTCCCATTCCGCCAGAAGGCTTGTAAAGTCAGTCTGCAAATCAATCCAGGCTTGGGGTCTATGCAGGATTTCTGACATGAGTACGTGGAATATGCAATCCGCAAGTGGGCTACCCGGCCGGGTACCACGTTTAGTGGTAGCAAATCCACTGTGCGTCCCTATTGTCATCCATGTTTGCGTATGCACATCTTGCATCAACTGAATCAAAAAGGGAGGCGCACTGAGGCGTTCCAGCAAGGAGGGAAGATGTAACCGAGTACACATCTCTGCCACTGGCAATCCCTCTTGTTCCATCGCAGCCAACACCTGCGCGATATCAGATTCCACATGGATTCCTGAAACCCACTCACGCACCAGGCGGTGGAAAGCTGTAGTCAAGTCCAGAAATAGCACTCCAGAGGACAAGTGAGCTGTATCCATAATATGGCCAAAAGCTCGGAGAGATTGTGAGCCATACATCACCTGCTGGCATGCGAACCCGCCTAATTGACCCGGAGGTCGCTGTCGATGCAACAATTGCATGATCTGCCCACGGATCAAAGCATGGACCCTTTTCATGAAAGTGGGTAGGAGCATAATGCCACGGTAATTGCTGGCAAGGAATGGCGCACCCTTCTTGAGGATAACAGCCATAGGGCCCCCGTTACCCGCCAGAGGTTCATGTTGCCATAACAGTATCTTGAGCAACAAAGGGAAATACACATTCGCTAAATCTGCCGCATGCTAAACATATATGTGTCTGAAAAAAAAATGGAACTATAAAATACTATAAATTACTTTCTTCGAGTGATCCCCACCATGAGTGTGATACAGATTTTCACATTCTTTCTGGCACAATTTTCTGGCAGGGAAGAGGAGGAGAGGACAACTCTGATGAAATCTAGAGACCTTCGGTCTCTAGATTTCATCAGAGTTGTCNGCATTCTATCTGACATTTTCGCTGACATATGCTCTGCCATTCTATCTGACATATGTTCTGACATTCTATCTGACATTCTTTCTGGCATTCTTTCTGGCACATAATCATGACATTCTATCTGGCATTCTATCTGGCATTCTTTCTGGCATTCTATCTGGCATATCTTCTGGCATATCTATCTGACATTCTTTCTGGCATTCTTTCTGGGATTCTATCTGGCATTCTATCTGGCATTCTTTCTGGCATTCTATCTGGCATTCTTTCTGGCACTCTATCTGGCATTCTAAGACCGTAAGATAGACCGTAACTTTCTGGCACTCTATCTGGCATTCTATCTGGCATTCTATCTGGCATTCTATCTGGCATTCTTTCTGGCATGTATACTGACATGCTATCTGGCATGCTATCTGGCATTCTTTCTGGCATTCTATCTGGCAATCTTTCTGGCATGTATTCTGACATTCTGTCTGGCATTCTATCTGGCATTCTATCTGGCATTCTATTTGGCATTCTTTCTGGCATTCTATCTGGCATTCTTTCTGGCATGTATTCTGACATTCTTTCTGCGTAAGAAAGACCGTAAGATAGACCGTAAGAAA
The DNA here is from genome assembly GCA_003297045.1 of Symbiodinium sp. clade C Y103. Taxonomy (NCBI): domain Eukaryota; class Dinophyceae; order Suessiales; family Symbiodiniaceae; genus Cladocopium; species Cladocopium sp. clade C. The sequence goes on along the minus strand of BGPT01000321.1, from coordinate 298,026 downwards.
GACCGTTGTATTCTGACATTCTTTCTGGCATTCTTTCTGGCATTCTATCTGGCATTCTTTCTGGCACTCTATCTGGCATTCTGTCTGGCATTCTATCTGGCATTCTATCTGACATGCTATCTGGCATTCTATCTGGCATTCTTTCGGGCATTCTTTCTGGCATTCTATCTGGCATTCTTTCTGGCATTCTATCTGACATGCTATCTGGCAATCTATCTGACATTCTTTCTGGCATTCTATCTGGCGGTTGAGGTCCGGCACTGCCCACTGGCATCTGGAGCTCGCGGTTGAGGTCCGGCAGTGCCCACTGGGATCTGGAGCTCGCGGTTGAGGTCCGGCGTTGCCCACTGNATCTGGAGCTCGCGGTTGAGGTCCGGCAGTGCCCACTGGGATCTGGAGCTCGCGGTTGAGGTCCGGCGTTGCCCACTGGGATCTGGAGCTCGCGGTTGAAGTCGGGCAGTGCCCACTGGGCTCTGGAGCGCGCCGTTGAGGTCCGGCGTTGCCCACTGGGATCTGGACCTCGCGGTTGAGGTCCGGCGTTGCCCACTGGGATCTTGAGCTCGCGGTTGAGGTCCGGCGTTGCCCACTGCGATCGGAAGCTCGCAGTTGAGGTCCGATCTGGAGCTGGCAGATGAAGTCCGGCAGTGCCCACTGCGATCTGGAGCTGGCAGATGAGGTCCGGCAGTGCCTGTTGCGATCTGGAGCTGGCGAGGAGGAGGAGGAGGCGGGAGNGCAGTGCCCACTGCGATCTGGAGCTGGCAGATGAGGTCCGGCAGTGCCTGTTGCGATCTGGAGCTGGCGAGGAGGAGGAGGAGGCGGGAGGAGGAGGAGGAGAAGGAGGAGGACGTCCACCCCCGGTCAGCTGTGATAAAATCTAGTAACCCTCACCTGGCAGGTGGGGAATAAATATTTGGTGGCTCATCCCACTTAGGATCCGTGGGTTGTAACCCCAGTTCTAAGTAGATTAAACCTACCCCCCCATTTACAACTGCGGTTATAACCCACTAAATGGGATGAGCCACCAAGTAGTAAGTGGGTGTAAGTGGTCTATAACTTAAAGACCATACTTAGTCCACCCAGTTGTATATGGTAAGTTCATAGGGTTTTGACCCATCCCCAAATATGTATCCCTGGAAATTCCAGAAACACCGACGTTGGGCCTTGGAGAGTCGTCTCCATGGCTTGCCAGGTGTCGGTATTCTGCACCAACGCTTCGGGCACGCGCTGGATGTATCTGTGACGGCGCCCCGGAGCTTCGCTGGGGAGAAAGTGTCATGGTTTCCATAGGGGAAACACATGAGATTTTGCTGTGAAGATATGGGAAAATCATGGGAAACGACGACAATAAATGGAGAACACTGAATTTGTTGATCGACGTGATTTTGGTTAAGTTTATTTTTTTTCTCTGTGCAATCAATGGTGAAATGAGCATAACTGTTTTTTTGCTAGGAATGTAAACCCATTGGGTTTGTTTTCCAAGATCTTCAAAATGCGAGAACAAAACACAAAATACGTAGCCCTTTACTTTTTGAAATGACAATTTTGTTGTATAACAATCTTCTGACTTGGGGGTGCAGTCTGGCTCATTGAAAGGTGAAATAGCCCACAAAAGTTGGGGTGCAACATGGTGCAACCCCTGGCTACATAAGTAGGAATGCAATCCCAATTGGAAAACAATGAGAACCTAGGAAAACCTAGAGGTACCATAGAGGTCATCCCACTGACTAAAGCCTCACTTAAACCGCAGGGAGAACAGCAGGGAACATGGTAATCTAACCAGCAATTTCATTGGGGAGGGATTTAATGGGATAAAATGGGATGTGTGATACATATATATATATATACATACATACATACAGTACAATGAAACATGTGTATATATATATATATATGTATGTCATGTATATACTTATATGCATATGGATGTATATTTGTATATGAGTATATAATATGTATAAAGATATATATTGTAAAGTGGGGGTGGTACCTGAAAAATCGGGGATTACCCCAGTTGTGGCCATTGTATGTCGTTGTAAAAGTAAAAGTGTGGATGCATTGGGTTTTGGGGGAACCCTATTTTCAGACAAACCCACATATGTATGTTACAAGAATCTAAATGATGATCAACTTCTTCAGCAACTGAGGTTTTTTCACACTTGGCAACCCCAAAATAGATGCCGAACAATTGGAAGCATGGAAAAAGGAAGTAAACATCATCTAGAACATCCTGGAAACAAATTTCTATCTTTTTGGGGCTTTGGGGTTTGCTATAATATACAGTACATATATATATAATATATATATATATACACACACATGTGACAACCTCATGTCTACTAGCCAGTCAAATTGGGCTAAACTACACCACCTGGATAGTACCTGTCAGTTTGACCTGGATTAACATGGCCAGGTGAAATTTGAGCCAAACGGTTCCCACACAACGAGATGGTCGAAAAAAGGATGCCTCCAGCTCTCGATGGAGAACCTCATGGCATCATAGTCTATGTCGGAATCATAGTGCATGAACGTTGTATGATTTGCATCTTGATTACCGTCATGGGAGTGTTTTTTAATGCGGGGATACAATGACCATGCTGGGTTTATGAAGGAGCATACGATGGCCTGATGGGATGCCCACATGGCCATACACCCGAAGGTTGTGCCCCTTTGTCCATTGACGGAATGAGAACTCCATTTACAACCATCAAAATAACTGGTAAAGGGCTCTAACATGTTTTGACTGATTATAACTGTAGTAAGGACCTAGTATTCCAAATCTAAAATCAGTGCCCGTTGATGCCCGTTATGTGCTGATTCCAGCCTCTCGAAGAGCTCTTGAGCTGCTGATTCTGAGACATTCCAGGGAAGCCTCGGGCAAAAACCCTAGAGTACCATGGACAAGGGGTCTGTCTGAGCAGAGTTAATGTTGGTTTATAGTTTATAAACCCCAATAACTATAGGTGTTTTGGTATCATAAATCATAAACCATAGCTATTAGAACTATTGGCACCAGCTTAGCTATCGTTTGGGGGCCCAACTTTGTGTGGATGGGAAAATGGGGATAGACTGGGATATATGGGCAACTATAGTCATACATGCTTGGATTTTTGTGGCCGTATATGGTGTCCTCAAGGACAATGGAAATTCGAAGAATACGCGAAAATGCGAAAACATGTTTGATTCTTGAAACATATGTTGACAAAAAATATCGCTAACAAACAATGATGTTCAATATGCAATAATGTCAAGACAACATCAATGAACCATCAAATGTGTTTGTCGGAAGTTAGGGTACCCCAAAATCCAACGGTTTATCATCATTTCACCAAAAATGATGTTGTTTGGGGGTATAACCCGTTGTCAGATGAATACTTTGGGTGTTTTTGGCCACAAATCCGTGCCGCTCTCCACTGACTTTGAGGTTCCGAACGCTAAATAGGCCTCAGGCGTTGTGGAGTTCGAGTATCGACGTCAAAACAAATTGTTGCTTGCTCTAAACACAACAGAGTTGCTTTTTGAGATGGCCAAAAATGTAAAAATTAGAGCAATTACCACACTTTGATGTCACAACATGGTAAATCATGAAAGTTTTTGGGGTCCACGGTTTGCACCATTTTGGGACAAACCTATGTTATTTTTTTCACTGGACCTGCATTCAAAGAAGGTGCTAGGAATTTGTCAGTAGGTCAGCCTACAATTTGTATGTTTTTATTTGTGGCTAGTTGCCGCAGCCTTTCCTTGCTTCATGTAGCGTCAAAAACTGCAGGAACGTATCACTGGGATCCCAACAAACAACAAGTTCCCAACATTGATCTCGTTCATTTCAATCACCCACACCTGACTTAAACCCATCACATCCCATCAAACTGGTATCCGCCCAGCACTGACCATCAGTATACAATCAGTTTGGGGGATTGGCCGATTGAATTTCCAACCCAACTCGGAATTGGCATGGGAATTTTTGCGCCGTGTCTAAATTTCCATGTTTGCAAAGGATGCCACCTAAATCTTGTGGGCACATGGTTATTCCGTCAATATCTGTTTCTGACATGTTTGTTTACTATTTAGTCAAAAAAACACAAAAGGGATGCCTACTGCGCTACGTTCCGGATTCTATGGTTCGTCGGGTTGCATACCCAATTTGACCCACAACTAAAATACGAATATGTCACAAGACATGGGACATTGCAGGTCCGGCGATTGGCATCCGGGCACCAAGGTCCAATTTCTCCAGTTTGGTGGGTTTAGGCCTGGGAGCCACCGCCTGGAATGGGCCACGCAAGCTGTTTGTCCATTGGGTCCTTTTAGCAACCATACAATGCGGAGGCCCCAGGATAACTAAGTATGTAGGTTTTGTAGCTAACTTGGCTGGGATCCATGGTGGGAACATCAACAAATAATTGGGCGGCTTCATGAACCAAGTCAGAACTGGGCCCTGTTTTCATGTGCAATTATACTTGTGGCCGCGTCATCTGTCGTCATTCGCTCCACTTTGTTTCCAGGCTGCTGGCAAAGGCTTGGACGGCCAAACCCAATGCAAAAACGTTTTAGGGGTCTTGGAGGCACCAAAGCTCAACAGGGTTTGATCACCGTGACGGTGGAGCGTGACGCCCGGCCAAGGTATTTCGGCTTTAGCGCTAGGGGCGAAAAAAGGCGCGCCGGGAGGGTCAACAACATGGGGCTTTCTGGCACCTGAAGGCCTATGATGCGATGATACGGTTGCAGTGAAAAAGGAAAACGCCCCTGTGTTGGACACGTCCTTTTCATTCCTTTTCCTTGTCCATTGATTGCAAGCACCTTGCCAAAGGCTTTTGACGGATGTATTGTCCATAAGAATCGTGAATGGTTTTGATCAATGCGAAATCCTGACGAACAGCACCACCATTTTCATCAAGGACTTGAACTGGGGATTTGTGATGTCGGAAAAGCGATCCTTTTTCATGGCTGCTCATCAACTCTTAGATTCTTGGATGTGAGGGACCCAGTGAAGTTCCCATAAGCCCTTCAAGTGACTACCAACTTACCACAGGCATTCGGTGTATCCGGTTCCTAGCTGCTGATCGAAGCGACTCCAGTCTGGCAATCAAACATGGCAATGGAAAATCCCACCCATGGAAGTTCTAATGGGAAAATCATCTACAAAGAAGCCATCTTCCATTGCCACGGTTGATTACCGGAGGGTAACCAAACAAAAAGGAAAGAACACATACATCATTTCAGGGCTCAACTCCCCAAGAGGAAGCATCTGTTGTGACCGCAGTTTTAAGACCCACACATCCATGCGTGCCATGGTCAAGACATGGTATGTGGGTTACCGCCATCCCACCATGATTGAGAATCCGAGCACAATGGGTATATAATACAAAAATCCCATATGAATTGATTGATGACCAGCCCCCAACAGGTACATCATCCAACCTTTGACCATGGCTCATATGCTAGATGGGTGTAAAGCTCTAGAACATCAAGATGTTGGAGTTTCATGCTTTTTGTTGAGTCCACACAATCAGTTGCAGGAGACAGCCATCCAGTCTCAGTTCTGTAGATCCCTCCGTCCAACCTGAAACATGACCATACTAGGTGGTTCCCCAACAGGTATCTACGTTGGTTTGGTCAATGAGTAGGATTTGTGATGGTTAATGGTAAATACATCGAGCTAGTTCAGGGAATTTATAAACCAACTAGAACCAACTTTGAATTGGGACCCATAGCTTTGGAGGTATACCTCTCAGGACATCTTCACCAACACTGAGCCAGTCACTTTCTGAAAGAAAACTTCCGAATTGAAAGCCTGGCACCTACAGTTGAAGCCCTCAAGCCAGTGACTTTTATGGTGATAAATGGGGTGACTTACTGACTCATAAGTGGTATTGCGGGCCAGAACTGCAAGGTTAAAAGGGACATTTGACAAGATTCTTTCAAGATCTTTCAAGATTACCCTTGAAGTGTCTTGAAGCAACCCAACGATATGAAGAACAATGCTTCCGTACCAGAGATTTATGGGCCCCAAACCATTGGATTTCCACCCTGACATGGACATTAGATCAACAACTTGGGCATGAGAAATTCTCAGGTGAACGCCCCCTTTTTTTGCGTAGTCCAGGTAGCCAACTTACGGTTTCAAACTCGAGTTACACTCACATTCGAGATTTCCGAATTTGCAGGACACTTGAGGAATTCAATGGTAAGCGAAGCCCTTTGAGTTTTAAAGGCATTCAAGTTTGTGAAGCCAGGCTTGACCACTTGCCGTTTCACGTATTTCATGTGATTATACGAAATATGAAGTACCACCCATGACTGGACCCCAAGAATGAGTAGTTCCAGTACTAAACAAGGGTTTCATATTTGATAAGTTAGGGGGAAGGCTTAGACACATTACAAATCTCAGTGCTACCATGCTGATCCCTTAACGTTTTAATCCACGGTTCGGAACTGCGTAACGAAAACACAGAGAAATTCAGCGGTTTTTCTGACGGGAAATCCTGTCTGATTCTCACAAAAAACAGGTAATGTGTCGGTTATATAGTATCACCACCTTCATATTTCTGGTACTGTTCTGAATCAAAATTCGATAAATTGTGTCAATGATTTATAGGTTCAAAATGTTTCACATAGAGCATGTGGAATTCCCAGCGAGGTGACACTATGGCTGATTGATGCTACTCAGTTTATTCATGTTTGCTCACATGGCCACAAGTTGTATTGATCCTGTCCATGAAAACAGATCCCCATTCCCATCCAATTACATTGGTTTGTGACTAGGTATTCCTTTGAAAAGGGTAATCCAATCTCCATACAAAATAGGTGGTATAACCGGCTACAATAACAAATAAGACTCCCCAGTTTGTCAATCATTGCCTTGTATAAAATTTGGCAGTTGAAGCTCATCTTTGGTGGTATAATGTAGAATGGATCTATCTTTAAAGGCTCACATAACCAAAGGTCCTGTACAAGGTCGCCTTGCAGCTTTAAGTTGCTTTATAACCCCCTTAGTTACTTAATAGTTCGATATATTTGCCATAAACCCGCGGGAAATCTTCGCTATAAATTAACCAACTCAGCTAAGAAAGTGCAGTTTTGGCCCTTTACCAGTTATAAGTCAGCAAGTCACCCCATGTGTGAAATCAAAACCCCTTTTCTAAACATAAACATAGCTGGTATATAGCTGGTAAAGGGTTCTAACTGTGGGGAGCACCTTGTAGGATACCACACATCTTCCACAGCTACGTCAAACGCCCTTCCGCCCATCCGCTCCAACCTCAGCAGAGGCCTTCGGAGGCAGCATGGGACAGGGCGGTTTGGCCCTTTTGGCGTATGAAAAGGTGATATTTCACCATCAAACATGGGGATTTGGAAGCTTATCTATGATGGAGTTCTTTTGGTGTTTGTCTTTTAGCAAAAAAGGAATCTATCATGTGTAATTATATGTGCGTATTATATTAAACTTGCTAACAATCTAGCAAACTGAGGAAGCACCGCGTACCTCACCAAGTGTGCCAATTTTCCACTAACCCATCTTCCTCGGCTTCCCCCGACGGCCGGCTTGCAAGTCCTCAGAAACCGCATTTTTGTGACTTGCGACTGGTTTCAACCCCCACCTGAAGAATATTTGTCAGAATCATCATCCCAAGGTTGCACATGAAACTACCAACCACGACGTTGGTGCTTCTCTCATCTTCTCTCCATTTCCAAGACTTGGATAAAGGAAAAAGGTCCTGACTGTCCTGACTTTTACTGCCACAAAACATGGGTGCTCTGCATGTTTCCCTTGTAGCAACCCCCAAAAACATGCCGAAAAGTTACACATCATCGCAGTACCATCCTGGTTTCACACTTTTCGGCAGCTTTCGTTGGGCATGAGTGTAGTCATATCCCATTCGATTATATCCCAATATTCACTGGATTGGTTTAAGGGAAAATTTTAACCGGAAACCCTCATATTTGATGGGAAAATCCATGGTTTCCGGTTAAAATTTTCCCATTAACCAATCCATGGAAATATTGTTAGTCATATTCCCAATATATCCCCAATCATATCCCAGTAAACCCCATTGAATCACCATATGTTCTTCGAATTTCTCCGTCGTTTTTCAACTACGGTATTGGAATATCATGGGAATATCTTGACCCTATCATGGGAATCTTAGATGGATCTCATGTAATTCCGATGACCCCATGGTATCCCATAAATATTATCCCCAACCGCAGCTATGGCCCGCAATACCAATTATAAGTCAGAAAGTCACCATAAGTCACCCCATGAAAATGGTTTATGATAACCACATCTATAACCATGGCAATAATTCACATAGGGCTTAAAAATCACCATATTCACATGAAATTCCGAGAGTTTTCCGGCCTCTGGTGCTGCATAGGCCAAGTCTTTCACGAAGGGCCTGAGAACTCGACGAGGATCGAGGGGATCCACTCCCAAAATTGCCCAAGTGTCGTGAAACCATGACTTTTTTCGTGCCATTTCAAGGAACAAACATTGCCATAATCGGAGCTCATCTTTTCTGAGAATGATGGTTTTTATAGATTCAGGCTAATACATGTTCGAATTCCTGGTTTCTAAAGCTGAGAAACTTGAAAAACGCACATTTCTAAAGAATCTATATTGCCTGGGTAAGATGATGAAATTTAACGATTTGGGGTGTCATATTTTCAGACAAAGCCACTTATCACTTATAACATCTTGGAACCACCTCCTCTGGCTGGATGCCTATCATATCACAGCCTATGACAGCCATGATGTCCTTAACGAATCACAACCTTGTTGCAGGGACATTTTTTTTTCCACCATTCACCGTTATTGGGGGACCACCTTACTGGTGCTTAGTAGGGAATGGGGGAATGGGATGATTATGAAAATGGTTATTATAGGTCATTCCCTCATTCCCTGCTAAGCAGCAGTAAGTTAAGTGGCAATAGATACTTGTCAAAAAAAATCAACAATGTTCATGGCATTAAAATTGATAATAATAGGTTTTGACCCATCCCCATGTCATGATTGAAACTTCAACAACACGTTGACAGTTTCTCTGGCAACAGGTCGGAGATCAAACATCAACTGTCAAGTTGAGGTCCAGTTCCTGGCACAAAAAAATCGAAGCAAAGTGTCCCGTTTCTCAGGTTCGATCGCAACATATGTATATATATATATATATACATATTATATTATTTATCTATTCATCTATATATTATTTGTCTATTTATTTATATATATATATATATTTACTTATTTATTCATTTATCTATCTATTTATTTATATACTGATCTATTTATAAATCTATTTGTTATTTTCATTTTTTCTGGCTGCCTGTGGTGACATCAATGCCAAGTGATGGTGATGATCAGCAGCGAAGGGCGCTTCAAGCAAGTCGGGAAGTTTTGCTGAATTTCAGGTTACATGAACCAAATGAATGACATGGTGCAAGCAAGTGCTTGGGTCAAAACCAAACCAATATTCAAATGTTAACCAACATGTTGATCAGAAAAATCCACCATGCGAAAGGCATCCTTTGACCAAGTATGGTGCGTTTTCCTTTCAACTCCATATTTCTCTCTGGTAACAAAACATGGTGGGCTGGCGAATCCTATATAAATGCGGTCTTATTGGGAAAATCATCGAACCATTTCAAACTATATCCAACTATTTCTCCTGCAACGTATCAACTCACTTGATCTTCCACCGGCCAGTTGCACAATGGTGTATCCCCGTGCAACTGGGGATGCCACTACCATGACTGGATATTGAACTAAGGTTACAAAATGTTATATCATGTTCTAACCCCGCCATGGACCTACATGGATAGCAAAACATACATGTACGATTGTATTTGAACCATCTTATTTAGCTTGGCCACCAGATTTTGTTTCTATCTACGTATATCTTGTGGTGCTAGTAGGCCTTCAACTTATCAAAGCTCCGATTGTCATGTAGAAAAAATGTGTGTTTCTGTTGATCAAATCTATTTGTTTTTCAAACTATATGTTTTGTTTGTTTGTGTTCCAATAAACAGATCTTTAAGAAAAACAACAATATATAGAAATTATTGCTCCCAACACCCAAATACCAAAAATGTCAAAACAAACAGCAATAAACCAATTTTACTATAATGGAAAAATAAACTAAAGCATATTAATGTTACATATTTTAACATATAGAACAATGGCAAACAACTATATCTATTTCTACACAACCATATAGTAAAGGTAATATGAAAATGACATTTTATCTGAACATTAAACTATATTGTATATTATATATATAGTGTATAGTGTATAGATTATAGTTGCAAATAAACAATTGAATATGTACCCTCTGGTTATTCAACATAGCCATGGAATAGCTGGCTAATTTTGGATGATTTTCCCATCAAAACCTCCATTTAGTTCGAGGATTTTCCATGGCTATGTTAGTCATAACCAGAGGGTAATAAAGGTAAACCATCTCTGGAATACACATTGCGCCCGCGGCGCCTGGCCGCTTCTCTCGGCGGCGCCTGGCCATCGTGGAGGTCCAATTTGAGCTTTCCCGTCAGCGTGAATACCTGGGGGATTAGCATCCATTTATTCTCTGGTGAACTAACATAACTATAGAAAATCATCATTTTTAATGGGAAAATCCACTATAAATGGCCATTTTCAATAGCTATGTTAGTTCACCAGAGGGTACAAGCTATTTTGATGTTTACCAATGTACTGGGGTTTTGACCTGCCAAAGTACTGGGGTTTTGACCCACAACCATCACTGAAAATACATCCTGGGGTAGCACTCTTCGGCATCTCGTTGGGGGGTCACTTCTTTTGATGCAAAAAAATGGCTGATGTGAGTCAAGTACAACTAGTGATTAAAATGGTTGAGCCTCTCCCCTGAAAACAATGGAGACTCATTGATCAACATCACAGTCACATGGTTGAAAACTTAAAAGCACATATTTGAAACCACCCACTATTTGTGGGGGAAAAGGAATTTCGAAGTCACGAGATGGACTGTGTCTAGCCTATTACAAGAAAAACAAAGTAGATGGGGTTGTCCCTGGATATGGTAAACCCAATGCCGCAAACCATCCTAGTAACCAACCATGACTGTTTCTTTACAGTGCATCATCATCATCATCATCATCATCATCATCATCATCATTATCATCATCATCATCATCATCATCATCATCCCAAATAAAGGTGTACCAAGCTCCATAAACTGTATTTGGGACGGTTTTTTGTTGGGTTTACGAAATTAGTTCAAGATTATTGTTACATGATATTCCATCATATATTATATAGTCCATTGTATCTTCACATTTGATCCACTATCTCCCCAATAATCGAATTCCCGAATACATTCAATACATTGTATATCATATACATTATATCTCATTGTATTGAATGTTTTTGGGAATTTAAATACACCATATTATATGTATACACTTGTATACAAAATCCATGCAGCCACACAGCCATCCAACATCGGTGACAGCGGCGCCTGCCCGAAGCGTGGCGCCGAGGCCGGCCGCGGCCGTTTCTCCGCACTCTGCGCTAAGCGAGCCTGGCAGGCAAAGACCGGCCATGGCCGGGGGATGCAACGTTCACGTAGGGCTGGATGATGGGGGGCATTTGACGCGGAAAAAGACGTGCACTTGGAAAGGAGTAGGATATATAAGGTATTTCATGGTTACAGATGGTTACAGGGATAATCCAGATATGGAATTCAACCATGAAAGAATTGGGATTGAATCATTCTAATGGGTTGTATAATGATTCAACATAGGGATTTCACCAGCGAAAATGATGGATATAGCCAACATTGGGTTCCTTGGGATACACAAGCAATTATACGGTGGATTTACCATGAAACATAGAGGGCTTAGGTAGGAAAGAAAGGGATGCAGGTATACGATGGGTATATAATAGGCATACTCCAAATGGGGGTTCGAATACTTGGGATTTAGCCATCGAAAAGTGAAAAAACATGGTGGATTTAAGCAATGAATGATGGTTTTAGTGGATCAATGGAATGATTTAATGGATCAAACTACAGTTGAAAGTGTGATTGGGCTACCTCCAACTATGGAGGCTTCCTGTAATCGTTCAATTCAACCACTTCTGCGATTGCTGGTTTGCTGGTTTACTGGTTTATACAATGGCTTACTTCAAGTTGTGGTTGTATCTTCACTAATTATCTTACTAAGAACATGATTATTCACGATAGAACTTGATGTTATCCCATGCCTTGAACCATATCCATCTGGATCGCCTATGTCAAATCATCCCGGCAGGTCTCAACTCACCTCCTCAAAATGAAACATCTTTAAAATGCACATTTAAAAAATCCAGTGGTTTCCGGTGGTGATAGAAATATCTAAAAATGTGCTGTGTTGAGATTGTTTGGGTTACCAAACTCAGCCTGCGAAAAACGTGCAACGAGGATTGCAACACAAAGGAGGTCAATCCTAATGTTTCACGGCAGTATTCGCGACCATTTCTATTTGGGGGTCTCCATGAATAGGGGTACCCAAGGAAAGATGGTCTATAATGCAAAAAAACCTATTCAAATGGATGATTCGGGGGTACCCCCATTTTAGGAAACCTCTATGTATGTCAAATGACCTTGGCAATCGAAATTCCTTCGAACAGACTTCAATTAGTACTATTCAAATTCACGATCTTCAAATATAGAATAAACAAAAACAAACAATGCTAAAAACCAACCACCATCACCCCATCCATATTTTGGTTTTGTCCTTAAGCTAAGATATACCAAAATATCAGAATAAACCCAATATTTTCCACAATTTGAAACTGGCAATCATGTCCTTATCATATCCTCATCAAGTATCCCATTATAGTCCATAACATGTCATAGTAAATCAGGCCTTACTACCTCGTAAAATATCCCCTTACAACCACTTATATAAATCCCCCAGCCATTTTCCCATCTTCGGTTGTTTTTCTTTAATACCATACAACCCCATTTGACGCGGCGGAATCAGATCTGTTTTTCTCAGCAGATTCCGCATCCGCAGCGACTTCTTCTGCCTGGCCATCAGCACGTGGGTTGGACAATCGAGGATTTTTCAATGGATGTTTCAAGCTGCAAAAAAAAACACATCGATTGCAGAAACAGATGATACTACATGAATGTATGCAATGATATGTACTATGATTTTGGCTGAATTATAACAAGTCATAACAAGTCACTGATCTGAATTTCTGCTGAAACTTGGGGCCATTTGGAGATTCGATCATCCCATGCAGCGAAGCTGCGAAGCGACCAAACACGGTGAAATTGTGGCCTCCACAACGAGGGAAAACCTACACCCAACGAGGTTCCTCCGAGATACATCAATATGTTAGGTCAGCAGATTGTGAACTATATATATATATATATAATCTGAATTGGCATAAATTGTCCCCTTTTGTATCCACTTATATCATATAAATATCCACTTTATGCCGGGTTTTACAACATATATCAACATATATCAACATATGTTCAAAGTGCAGGATGAACCGCAAAGCGGCTGCACGCGAGCAAGGCTAAAGAAAAACATTGATTATAACAACGAGACTAAAACTAACACTCAAGTGTCATACAGTGAAACTTGAAACCATATATTCATGTACTCTGTCTAGGGGTGTTAAATACGTTGACTTGCTTCATGGGCAGCCATAATATCAATAACACAAAAACTTATTACCAGCAGTCCGCAAATGCTGGATTAAATAAAAGGACAATATAATCATCAGAGGAAGTTTCGTAGAGAAACTCCGAGTTACGGAAAGTGAACATTCTGGTAGTCCAAAGATCATTGTGTCAAGTGGGCACCTGCGATTCACCACATTAACAATTCACCACATTAACACTTCACCACATTAAGAATTCACCACATTAANACACTTCATTACATCAACAATTCACCACAGTAACAAATTCACCACATTAACAATTCATCACATTAAACAATTCACCACATTAACAATTCACCACATTAACACTTCACCACATTAAGAATTCACCACATTAACAATTCACCACATCAACATTTCACCACATTAACAATTCACCACATTAACACTTCATTACATCAACAATTCACCACAGTAACAAATTCGCCACATTAACAATTCATCACATTAAACAATTCACCACATTAACAGTTCACCACATTAACAATTCATCACATTAAACAATTCACCACATTAACAATTCACCACATTAAGAATTCACCACATTAACAATTCACCACATCAACAATTNTTCACCACATTAACAATTCATCACATTAAACAATTCACCACATTAACAATTCACCACATTAAGAATTCACCACATTAACAATTCACCACATCAACAATTCACCAGTAATTGTTAAGTGGTGTAAAAGAATTCACCACATTAACAATTCACCACATCAACAATTCACCACATTAACAATTCACCACATTCACAATTCACCACATCAACATTTCACCACATTAACACTTCATTACATCAACAATTCACCACAGTAACAAATTCGCCACATTAACAATTCATCACATTAAACAATTCACCACCTTAACAATTCACCACATTAACAATTCATCACATTAAACAATTCACCACATCAACAATTCACCACATTAACAGTTCACCACATTAACACTTCACCACATTAACATTTCACCACATTAACACTGCACCACATTAACATTTCACCACATGAAGACTTCATTACATCAACATTTCACCACATTAACATTTCATTACAGCAACAATTCACCACTTTAACAACTCACCACATTAACAATTCATCACATTAACAATTCACCACATTAACACTTCATCACATTAACATTTCACCACATTAACACTTCACCACATTAACAATTCACCACATTAACAATTCACCACATTAACACTTCACCACATTTACCTTCTCATGAGCTCAAAGATCATTGTGTCAGGTGGGCACTTGTGTGAAGAGATTATGATTTGCTTGTGTTTTGCAAGCATGTGTGCGCAGTTTGCATTGGAACTGCTACAGCAAGGATGAAGTCTGAATGTTAGGATTGGCACGAAACATTGTGTTTTTTCGGGTAAACGGAGGTTGCGGTGCGGTGAAAAGGTGGCTCGCGCGCGCGACGGGGTTAGGCG
>BGPT01000321.1:240252-277773 GCA_003297045.1 Symbiodinium sp. clade C Y103 | reverse complement strand
GTATGTTATGTATGTTATGTATGTTATGTATGTTATGTATGTTATGTATGTTATGTATGTTATGTATGTTATGTTATGTTATGTTATGTTATGTTATGTTATTTTATGTTATGTTATGTTATGTTATGTTATGTTATGTTATGTTATGTATGTATGTATGTATGTATGTATGTATCATACCTATATCAATATATATATATAATATGTATCACATATATATATGTATACACATATTATCATATATATATATATGATCATGTATATACATCATATATATATATATATCATATATATCCTTGTTGTATGGAAGATAGCCCACATGGAGGGTTCCATAGAATGGTTCACGTCTCGCTTACGGCAGGAGATCCGGTTGACCAATGGTGACCAGCCCAGCCAGGATTGGCTGCCATGGGCTGATCTTTCTGTGCTTTAATCCAGGGTTTTCTATTGATTTACTATCAATTAATACGGGGATTTATGGTGATTTAATGGGATTTCATTGGATTGAATGGGGTATAATTAACCAACAATCTGGGATTTATGGCTTAATGATTATACCTACAGTAGTATTTATTGATTATATCTAAGACCAATAGCATGACAGAAAAAATAGAAGCGGATACTGGCGTCAAATTGGTAATATGATGTAATATGTGTGTTTCACAAATCTATCCGAACAGGATCCGTGGTGTTGAAGTTTACCACCAATAATCCATGGACAGAACGGGGGTCTTGTCGAGAATCGGACCTTGGTACCCCCTTGAGGTCCCAAAGTATTTGCCATGTTCATGCGGCCTGCTGGGGAATCGAGAAACGATTTTTTCATGATGTATTGGGTTCAAATGGTTCGATCCATATAGTGCATATACTGTAAATGAAAGTTAGATGTCTATTTATGTATTTTCGGTTTGGTAAACCACTCATATGGTTTATACCACCCATAAACATTGCAAAATTGGGGATGCTTTATGATGGTTTACTATTGCTTTACTAACATTATTATATATAGCCCCGTGCAGAAACCAGAAAGTTGGTGAAATTTGTGGCTCGTCTCTGGGCCGGACTGCAGAAGCCCTGTACCAGATGGGGATGGGTCGTCAAAAGCCACCGATCACATTGGATTTCCCATGGGTTTGTCTGAGAACATGGGTACCCCTGAAACCTGCTAATCGTCATTTTCGCTGTGACCATGGCCATTTTGTTATTGGATGTTATTGGGTACCCTCCGGTAAACTAACATTGCTATTGAAAATGGCCATAGAAATAGTGGATTTTCCCATTGAAAATGGTGATTTTCCATAGTTATGTTAGTTTACCAGAGGGTAGCCCCCATGTTCAGACTGCCCCGGCAGAAATGGCAGGAGCATCTTCCCAGAGACGGCTTCGTCGCCGGGCAGGCTAGGTGGGCGACGATCTCACGACGGAGTTCACCATTTACTGATACCGGAAATATCATGTCACCAGAATCTTCATGTCATCAGTTTTTCCAGCACTTTGATGTATTTGGTTGGATGGGTCACATTGGCGATTTTCGCCAAATAGCCGGATGTGTCCAGCATTTTTTGTCGCACACTCCCAGGTCCTTCCTTGCACAGGTGACGGTTGCGCAGAGGTTCCTTGCCCTATGGGCCTGGGGGGTTTCGGGCGACGGCTGTGGAGTGCGATTTTTTGTTTCTGCGAGAAGTTTCTGGTGGCCTCAGTTGGTTGATTGGTTTCAAATATGATGTATATACATATCGTGAATTGCCCTTGAGCTGTAACAGTC
Organism: Symbiodinium sp. clade C Y103; assembly: GCA_003297045.1. Lineage (NCBI taxonomy): Eukaryota > Dinophyceae > Suessiales > Symbiodiniaceae > Cladocopium > Cladocopium sp. clade C. The sequence goes on along the minus strand of BGPT01000321.1, from coordinate 276,008 downwards.
AGTAAGAGGGTTTCGTACTAAACACGACCTCCAAATGATGCACCATAAATTCAGAGTTTTTTCACAAAAGGATTACGGCAGTTTGGGAACATGTGGGAAATTTTGGACTACAAAGCCCGTCGGCCCAGCTCAACTGTAGCAATTTCTGGTTCTCACACATCACACATTGTCATGTATGTGTGTGATGTAGTTGTATGATTCAAATGATTTCTCGGTCCATACCTTGAATTCTCTTGTATGATTCAAATATTCTTATACCTTTAAATCAATCATCTAAAATGATCCGGCGGTACTTCTCCCCATGTAACCATCCCTTTCTGTCCCTGCTGAAGTGTCAGGTCTTTTGCAGCGAGGCTTGTCGTGCTTGGGTGTCATCCTCAGGCGAAAAAGGAGGTGATTTCTGACTGTGACCTCAGAGGCTGCCCCATTCTCATGTTTCAATGGATTGGTTAATGGGAAAATTTATAGGAAACCATGGATTTTCCCATCAAACCATGGAGGTTTCCTGTAAAATTTCCCTTAAACCAATCCAGTGAATGTTTTGAAGTTTGGTGTTTTCCCTTTTTGGCTGAATGTGGATCCTCCATGATCCTCCCATTTTTTGACTTGTTTTAAACATTGTTTTGAAGTTTCCTCTTTTTTTTCTGGGGAAGAGTGAGTGAATAGTGGTTCAAAAATGGTTAAAACACAATTTTTGATAGTTAAGTCCAGCTAAGACCCAATGATTGATTGCCTGATATGAATCCATGATCCATAGAAATCCTCATCATAGAATCCCTAGAATTTCAATGAATTTGCATAGCTCCCATCACGAGGCCTTGAGTGAATCCTCGCATGCCCTGCTTTGTGCAGCGCGATTGGCGCCGTCCAGTGAGGGGAGCAAAGGATGCAGGGTGCAGATGGTGAAGCATTGCTTGGGTTGTCAACCAAATTAAGAAATGGATGGGACTTTTTCAGTGGGATTTGATGGGATTTCATGTGATATATTTCCAAGTTGATAGGATTTGTGTGTGTGAAAATGATGTATATGCCCATAAAATGGCAATGTTCATAAGGAAAATCATAATGAACCAGAATGGGTTACCCTATTTTCAGACAAACCCGCAAACTGCAAACTGATGGGACTTTTGAAGGGACCTTTTCCGGGACTCCGTGGGATATATAACCAACTTGATATGATTTGGGGTTGTATAAAAATGGAGGATACCTGCAAGTTTTGGCCAGAAAATATGGGGAACTTATGATGATAAAGCAGCAACAATTGCAGATACCTAATTTTAAGAGAAACCCATTTCAATGCGTTCTAATTAATGCCTATTTAACTTTTACCTGCAAGGCAATGACATGTTTCTGTAAGTCATAGATGCATATGAGGTTTCCTGCAATGAGGATACCCCCAAATCATCCAAGTCATTAGACCATTTTAGTATTGAATCCAGTTGTTTCAGGAATCCTCGAATTTAAGAAACTACAGAACATGAATGCGACTCCGTAAAGCCGGCACATGTGGAGCAGTATGATCCAATTTGCGAAGGTTTGGAGGTTTCCTGAAATGGGGACACCCCAAATGTGTATAGTTTCATGGTATTATGGAAACATTGGTTTCTGAACTGTTTTCAAAGGCACGGATTTTTCGCACATGAAGACGTTGAGAACCTTGTTTTTGAAGCATATTTATGAATCATACTCGACCCCTTGGTTGACTCAGATTTCCAAGCGCTTGCCAAAACCTTGTCAGAGGCTTGATAGGGAGGGCTGTGCACAACTGCACCCTTTACTGATTTTATTCTTTAGGCTTGGGGGTGTTTTTACAAGATTTGGAAACCCTGAATCCAGGAGTCCAGCTTCGAGACTGAATTGAAAGGGATACAGTATATGTTTGATATTGTATTATTTGTACAACCGGTTGTATATTATGTTTGTACTATATGTAACAATCCCTTCCCCCTAATACTAAACTTAAACGTCACCCCTTCCTCCCAAACAATAAAACCTAGGGGAGGTTTAGTATTAATAGGAAGAAGGGTTTACAAGATGCCAAACATATTCTTTTGCCAGCAAGAAAACTTCTCTCCTTGTTGGTTTTCTTCAAGCCTCAGCCTTGCAGCGTACTCTGAGGCTTTGAGGCTCTGCAAAGTTTGGAGCAACTGGCGGATGACGTGGATCAGGTGGTTTAGGGTGAGACCGTGGGCGACCCTACGGCGATGGCCATGACCCAGCAAAATATGGTGATTTCACCGACAGAGATAGGGGATTTTACCAACTTGAAGCCTACTGGGGGGATCGTCATCCATCATCATCCATCCATTTTCATCTCGTGTATCATATATCAATTAACTATTTATATAATCATGAGTGGAATCCTGTTCATGATGGTGGGGATGTGGGGATGGATGTCTATTATATATTATCCTCTGAGTCATCTCCCGAAAGGGCTCAGTGCGTTTTTCAGTCCCAACCTTGGTTCAGTCCACCCAGGTTGACAAGTCATGGCTAGCATTGCAATATGCAAGACTGTACACGTGGATCAAGCTACTTGTATGGTCAGCTGGTTTTACAGTAAGCTTTTTACACCAACATCGTGAGTTTCTTTCACTTCGAATTCGAATATGGTATGATATCATATGATATCCAATTTTCATATTATCCATAGTCCATATATGATAAATAGATAAAGTGGTAAAGCCAATCACGATATGACAAAAGTTTGTAGACTCCAGCCTCATCATGTCGGGCCTCCAGGAGCATTTGCTCCTTTTGGCCCACACGGTGGCACAGATGATTCTGGCCAGGCAAGGGCGGTGGGTTTCCAATCCATGGGGATACCACTATTAATGGATGGTTTATTTAAGTTTATTGCATGGAAAATCCGGATCCAACATGAATGATAACTAGGGGTACCCCCATAACTTAGGAAACCTCCATATCTAGATTCCAGGGGGTTGGGTTGAATTTGGCAAATTGAAGAGAAAATCATGCAGAAAGTGGAAAACTCAATGATAAACCAAGCCCATTTACTCCAATTGCCCATGTGGGTGATATTAATTGTTAAACCCCAGCAACCCTCAAAAGGGATTTGTTGATCAACAGAAGCATTGTCTGTGGGTCCCAGCAAACTTACTGAGCACTGTCACTGATACAGACAGCTTAACTTGAAGAGGAAACCAATCGAGGAAGTTCATGACACTTCCTTACTGGTGCTCAGTAGGGAATGAGAGAATGATCTATAACTCACTATACAACCATCATCGAATTCCCCCATTCCCTACTAAGCACCAGCAAGCTTCGGAATCATGTGAGCTTGTCGAAACAGTGAGTTGTGAGGAAGCTGAGCAGGACCTCTAAAACAATGAACCCTTTCAGTTCCGTCAATGACCAAGTGCAGTAAATGGCTTATGGTTTATGGTCTTGTTGGGTTTTCTGCATTCCCCTCCTAAATCTTTGAGTTCCCAACTCTTTTCCAGCCAAAGAAACTCCCTTGGTCTCACCCCAGCTGGAAACTTAGCTGGAACTTCATTGATCATTTGGCGGAAAAGACAGTCCTTGTGCATTGTTTCAACGGGACCGACGGAGCCACTGTGGAACACCCGACAAAGATCCAGCTTAGTATAACATGCAATCATTTGTCCCTACAGATCAAGTCCATCATCAGCATTCAGACAGTCAAGACTCAGACCCCAATCTAAGAAACCCTTGCTGATGAACTGGGAAAAGAAACGCCCCACGAAAGTCAGTGAGTTCTATGATTCAAGAAGAGAAGCTCTGCAACTAAAGAACCAGGGTGATGATCAACAAAGAGTTGAGACATTCTGGGATAATCAACAGCTAAGACAACATATCTCAAAGGTTGCGACATGTTTGGGGGACCCATGGGCCACTATTTTTCACCACGGATCCTAGAGTCAAGGGGATCATAGCAGCGGCTTGGCAGCGACAGGAAGGATGGTTTAGAGACTTCGCAGGCGAGGGGATCTTGGGTGACGTTACAGGGCGACGAACTGCAGATGAGAGGGAATTAGATGGTGAGGGGTTTGAATGCGGTTTGAAGTATATATTTTACAGGATGATGATCCCCATTGATTATTGGTTGTCATAGTTTTAAGGGGATTACAGTCATGCTATGTCATTCTTGTGACCCATACCCACATGGATATGCATGCTGCATCTGCATGCGGATGTTGATGCTGTCCACGAATTTTCTTGGTCCGCCCGAAGTAGGAAACACAGAGGGACCGAAACCATCCGGAACCCGGACAAATGGTTTTGTCTGAAAATAGTGTGTTTCTAGACCCTAAATTCTTAATCATAATTTTCCCTTGAAAATTGCCATTAGGGGCTGTTTTTCCCCCTGTTTCCAGGCAAACCCAACTGCTTTCCAGGTCATGCACCGTTATGCGTATCAGTTTGCATCTGCACCGTGGAGCAGTTTGGTCGCCGGTCCCAGGGGGAAGTCCGAAATCCTGGGGACAGGGTCTATCCATATTTGGTTGGATCTGGTTGGCGGTTGCAATATGTTGCAATCATTGTCTATTTTCAAACCTGTTCGAAATGATGGTTCCAACTGACGAATATATTTGTTAGTTAGAAATTTTGATGGATCAATCATGCTGGATCGCAATTTTTTGGGAGGTGACCCGGATTTTGGACATCTACAGTTCAATTGGTGTGTGTGACACCATCATAATTGACACCAGCAGTGGGGGATGTTCATCCAACATCATCAAACCATTGTTGAAATTTCTGAAAGAAATGGGAAAAAGGTGTTGATTATGACAAACCCCAATATGCCCTGAAATATCCAGCTTGAAGATGAAACACACGGAAAACAGGTCGTCTCCAGTAACCAGACTCCAGTTTTCAACCAAAGAAACTACTCTACTACAGCAATCGATCGTGGCAAGGGGAAGTCATCCATTCTTCTAGATGAGTTTCCCATTCAAATCCAATCAAGATGAGACTTTCTTCCCATGGCATCCCGCCTTGGGATATGTTGGGATCACGGCCGTGGCTACACCGAATTCCCTCTGGATTCTGAGGCGGACACGGCTGAAGATGCGCAGGCCGGGCTCTGTGAGATGGACCATTTGAACACCCCCAAAACATCCAAAAACGTCGAAAACGTACTATATGATGTTGTAATATGTATGACCGCTCTCATAATCTCTTGTCTATGATATATTTTTATATATTTTTGATATTGTATGATATACTATTTTATGATATGATATATGAATCCACATGACACCAGATTTGCGGAGGATGTTCAATCCATGAACGCCAACTATTTTCGTGTTCACCGGGGCACCAGTTACCGATGGACAATTTCACGGAACTCGTTGAAATCTGTAGTTTGTAACCCTGGTTAACAAGTCCCAATGCTGGGGTTGCACAAAGTGATCTATAGAAGTTCCGACTCCTTGGATATGTTTTTTTTTGAAGTTTCAAGCGATTTCCCCGCATATTCTTGACTGGCAATGTGGGCTATTACCCAATTTTTAAAACATCCCAAAAAATGATGTGGTTACATAAGATCCTGGTTGTTTCAGGTATTCCTATTCCTATGTGTGTTACTTTTTGGTCTTAGGGACCTTGTAGATATCTCATTCGCCTAGTCGTGTCCCCGTTGAGGCGAGGGATCAATGGTTTGCACAGGCTGGACACGGACACGTGATCGTCTGGGAGCGATGTTCTTGAAGTTCGGAGATATAAGAAGAAGGTAAGGGCCCTCCAGATTGGTTTATAATTATACTTAGTTTCATTATGGATTATACCCTCTGGTAATCAAACATGGCAATGGAAAATCCACTATTTATAGACGATTTTCCCATTAACACCTCCATTTATAGGGGATTTCCAATTGCCACGTTTGATTACCGGAGGGTAGTTAACTATGCTTAGGTATGGTCAACTATGCTTTTTGGTCGTCAATTTCATGGGTTATGAAGCAGCAAACATAACTGGGGCACCACCTTTGATGTGCCAAGTGACTTTAACGAATTAACGTGGTTGATCCTAATTGGATAGTGGATTGAGAATATACTGAGATATGATGTATATAGTGTGGTCCGACATCTGGGAACTCTCAATACATCTCAATACTCTCACCTGCTGCTGTTTTCATATGTTTTTTTTTTTTTTTTTCGCAACGAAGGTTTGTCTCAATTTCTTTGCATAAACTGCTCATCATGTCATCCGCTACTGTCATTTTCCCTTCTCACATCGATTGCAAGATCGGTAATATAGTAATATATATGATTATATATGTAAATTATACATAAACATGTATAAGACACCATAACATGTTTATCACATATTTAATATGATACATCTGTGTTGAACATGGATTTTCCAGACCTTGATCCCCATGGCATTTGCCAGACCTGTGAGTTCTTGCGGGAGATCTTCCCTGCAGAATCCGAGTTCTTAGAGCCCAATCTGCTGAGCGGGTGCCAGAGCTGCTGATCATTTGGGTGGTGTGTAACAGATTTAGATTTGACAGCAGAAGGTAATCATAGATCTAGCAGAATATCATAGATCAGCAACGATCAGTATTTTTTTCCGAGTTGCTGTCCACTCTGTAACTGTGATGATTTTGGGGTGGGATTTTTGGGCTCGTATTCCGCTGCCCGCCAGGCTTTTGGGAACCTTTGAGCTGGTCAACATGTTGGCACACCCAGATTAAGCTTAAACCTGGCTGTGTATTTAGGGGACGTTTCTGATCATTTGCTTTTCCTAGTGGTATCTCCCATCATCTTCCTAAACAAAGGGTCACAAAATCCACAAAATCCTACATATACATACTTCTTTACATATATACTGGTATATGTGTAGATATTGCATGATTTGAACACGCGTTTAACCAATGTCACATCCCACCAGATGTTTGTCCACAAAGATCAGTGTCATTCTTGCCGTTTGACGATCATGGACTGCATGGGGCAAGGGCATGGTCAAATCATTGCCTGCCCTCCCAATTCTTACTTTCAAATGATTGGATTCGTTCACTATGTGTTTTAGTTGGAAACTTTCAGAGCCATCAATCTGCCAGGTTTTCAGGGCGTCTCAATGGCCCTAAGGTGTGTGAGCATCCCTCATCCTCTAAATCTCCAAGGCCCGGACGTGGCCGACTTATTGAGCCTCCCGGCAGCAATGCTGGAAGTTTGGCAGGACCATGGATGGATGGCAGGCCGAGAGAATCCGTAGACCGTTCGATCCGTATGGATTTTCGAGCCATAGCCAGCATGCTGTGGCTATTGGAAAGTATCATCGTGATCTTTTTTTCCATATCTTTCCAGATTTTTCCAGATTTTTGCACCATGGCTTGGGGCGGCTTTCACTCTCTTTCTGCGGGTCAAGTGGTGAGGCTTGGACCTGGCTGAATCCTTGGCGAAGCTGCAGGCGGTGACCGTCAAAGAACCCTCAGATATGGTGAAAAACCATCGCGAATTTAAATGAATTTCACTATTTTGGCATGGTGAGTCAATGTTACTTAATGTGGTAAACCCAATGTTAAACCATGTTAAAGCTAGCACTTGGATTACTTGGGGATGGTTTATAGGACCCAACTATGGCCATGTCCGGTGGAAAACTCTCCATGCTCCGCAATCTACGGCTCTACGGATCCTGGAGCGAGAGGAGACAACTTCGATGCATCCCCATTTTCACTTCATATCTCAGTCTCTATGTCACAATCTGCTCTCCCTATACAAATCAGGAACAGGATGGAATGGATTGGGTCAATTGGGTCTGTTCATTTGGGAACTTTTTTGTCCTGGGGTTCAAGTAGTACGGATCCATCCATGGCCTGGTGAAATCCTAAACATCTATGCTGCAAACGAGTGAATCAGTGAATCCACCCATAAAGCAGACTATCATCATGTTTATCATTAGCATTTTATACAAATATACAATGAATATATGTATATATATATATACATATATAAATATCAATATCTATATATATATATGAATAAATATCAATAAATGTCATCAGATTCCATCAAACTGGGCCACAGGGTCCTTGGCCTCACAGCATTTTTCAATCGTTTTCATGGATTGGTTGAAAAAAATCTTCCAGGAAGCCAGCATTTATATAATTCCTCCCACATCTCCCACTGTTTTTGAGTGTCCTGTACATTGTTCAATCTCCTGAAAATTCCTGCCATGCCAACTCATTCATGGCGGTAGTATATGTCGCTTTAAAAGGTTGACATTGGCAGTAAATTGGCTGAGTCAAAAGCCTGGTACCCTAGTTTTTACATCAACAGATGGCTAGATGGATATTCATCCTCCACAAACACTTTGGAATGGTAAAGGCTATGGTCCACATGGTCTGTGGAACAGGAACCCTTGCAAGAAAGTGACAGCGAAGCCGAGGACGGATCGTTTTATCACCATGGGTAGAGGCAACATTTTCAAAAAACTGAGAATGTCCATGACAAACAAATCCTCTCATCATATTCCAGTTTCGCGCCTTTCAAGTTTGAAGGTGTCGCAAGTAGTTCTGGCAATTTTGGTCAATGTCGCTTTGGATCCATGTGAAATGACAGCACCCTAAAGAAAAATATGTCTGAGGTTGCTGACTGATACAAAGTCAGGAATTGACCACAGATCTGTGGATTTTGGTTTGCTCTGCCATGTGTCATTATCAGAGGCCTCAGGTTGGTTCCTCACATCAAACCCACAAACCCAAAATAGAGGTTTCCTAAAATAGGGGTACCCCCAAATCACCCATTTTAATAGGATTTTCCATTATAAACCATCAATTTTGGGTACCCCCATTTTAGGAAACCCCCAAATACCTAAATTTCGGACAGTTTGACCCATTAAACTGGCAGGCGGATTCACCATCTCCCATTTGGATGGGCGTTCTTTGTCTGGAATTCGTACTAGGGTCGACGTCATTTGAAACATCTATAAGGCTGACGTTTTGAACAATCAATGCCAACAATATACAAAGGACTTACAAACAATCAAACACAAGTAAATACTATTTACAGTGGTTTTGCAGTGTATCATTTGCTTTACCATACGTGGCTTTGTTCACCCTCACGTGACACATTTTCATGCTGTTGACAGATCCAGACTTTGGGATGAGTTTTTTTAATCGCCAGATGCAAAAGACAAAAGACAGCTAGTATATATACGTATTTTCCCATGAAACACGCAAATGGTCCAGTGTCAACTTAATTCTTTCCATGCTGAGGCTGTGTTTTAAGTTCACATAATCAATATCAACTCAAATGTTATGTTGATATATATATATACATATATTTATTTGATTATATATATATATATTGATATTAGATATTAGATATTATTAGATGATCTTAGTATCAACATAACATGTTTTGCTGTGTTGAGGTAGGACTCCTTGGTTTTGAACAGCGCTAGGAGGATGAGGATGAAGGTGCAGGTGCGCTGCGCGCTGTTCGCTGCGGTCCGGATCATGACGCTTTCAGTTGATGTAGCCTCTGGTAATGACTAAAAGTTCAGAAAAGAATAGGAAAAACATAGAAAAGATCTCAAAGGTCATGCAGAAGCCTTCACTTGGGAGGTCTTCTTTTTGAACATGCGTCGCAAGCCATGGAGAGCGATATGGTGAACGAACTACGGCAAGCATTCTGAAGCGATAGCGTAATTTGAGTGGTGATGTCGAAATGTTTTCTTACCAGATCAGCCGAATGAGAAAGAACTTCTAGAACCATTTTTCACATTTTTCCTTTCTATTTCCGCCAGTTCAAATTTGGAAAACGCCAGCGGTTCCCAATCGATAGCCATAGCGATAACAAAACGATAACCAAAAGTGGGCAGAAGTGGTATCGGGCGGTGATATCAATCCCACTCACAAGGCTTCAAACTCTAGTTGGCACAGTCCAGCCTTGAAACATATCATTGAACACAATGTTCATCACATGCATGATCCAAAGAGATGAAACGATGCTGCAGAAACAGAAGGACGTGCGTCGATGTTCCTGCCGCACTTGGAAAACGATAGCAACTGACCGCTGACCATAAAACTCCCTTGGTGTTGATGTGGACATCGATGCCAAATCAACGGCTAGTTTAAACATGCGAACATGTTTAAACCATGTTGCAAAAACCGTGTAAAGCGATAAAGCAAACTACCAAAAACAATCTGTCTTGCAGCGAGACCGCCTTTGTGACCTTTAACCCTTGTATTGGGCACAACATTGGTCACTTCTAAGTTTGATTTTAAAAAACGATTACCTATCTATGCCAATTTATAGATGATGTTCCTCTTTAAAATGGTGGTTTACCCTCTTGTAGTGCCTTACAGTTTGCGGACTGGAAAATCACCAGGAAATTGAAAGGGATTTAGCATCGAACTCAATGGGCCATGGCTTCCAAAGCAAACTGTGAAATTACCAGAGGGGCAATTCCAGTGGAAAATTTCATGGGAAGTGGTGGAATATTATTTATGTTTACTCTGGTGTAAAAAGAACAACATCTTTCAGCTCGTCATATGCAATTATATGATTCTGGAAGGGAATGGGCAGAGATTCGATTATTTGGATGGCGAGTTTTCGGATCCCCAAAAATATTCAAGATCCCTGTCTTACACATGGGGTTGACCATGGCCGGAAGGGTCAGTTGATTTTTAGTGCCAAATTCCATAGAGTTGCCGGCAAAATCCAACCAGATGGTGCAAAATGATTTACCCCCAGAGTTGCTGCTCACGTACATGGCTAACTTCTATAGTCTATAGGTCAATTGGTACCCCATTTGTTTTAGCCATGGCCATGGCCGGAACTTTCCAGCAACGCTCCTGGAGGGGAAGCAGAAGCGGCAGCGACGAAGGTTGGGGAGTTGCAGGTGGTCGTGTTTGGTTCTGATAGGTGTTGGCTTTCTATCTCTCTCTCTCTCTTTCTATGACATATACACATGTGATATCATAGAATGATGCAGAATATTTAATATTGAGTTTTATTTATAGTAATATGTTTATGTCATTATAAGATATCGAGTCATTCAAATTCCTACGTGTACATTTCATTATATAGATAATGATATCATACATATTCCGTATCTACATATTTGTGTAAGATCATGATATCATATATATATATATACATACAGAGACATTACATTCTTTATTTGTTGGGGGTATGTGATTTAAACCCATAAAATGTCTGCATATCATATATACTGTATTTCATATGTCGTCAGATTCTACACATGAATACACTTTGTTTGATTTTGTTTGTATCTACTCATAGGATATGTCACTAGATCGTATTCTATCATAGTGTTGAGTAGCACATTATTGTACGCTGTATTCATATGCATTACATATTTCACACACACACATATGATTATGTATGTACATATGTCTATGTCTATGAGTGTGTATATATATACTATATACTATATGAATATATGAATATCATAGCGTTCGGGATTGGGGTCCGCTGAACGTTTTTCGCACCGATACACCGATACACCGATTGCCGTGCGCGCACCGATACACCGATACACCGATTGCCGTGCGCGCACCGATACACCGATACACCGATACACCGAATGCCGTTTATTTAGGGTTTGGGCTTGGTTTAGGGTTTGTTTAGGGTTTGTTTAGGATTTGTTTAGGGTTGGTTTAGGGTTTGTTTAGGGTTGGTTTAGGGTCTATCCAGGGTTGGTTATAAGGCACCGTAAACACAGCGATCGGCGTAATGNGCGTATCGATCGGCGTAACGGCGTATCGGCGTAAACACAGCGATCGGCGTATCGGCGTAAACACAGCGATCGGTGTATCGGCGTATCGGCGTATTTACGCTTACGGACCCCAATCCCGAACACGCTGATAAATATGTGATATGTAGTGCATCAATGATAGATATGTGGAGATTGGTCAAGACCAATGACATCGCCATGTTGTGGCATCCATCACCGGCCTCAGGCAGCGCTGGAACTGGCGGCCAGCGGACAGCTCTTTGAGTCTCTTGGCGTCGTTTGTTGGGATTTCTGGGCAAAGAAAAACATGGACAACATTGGAGGACACCTTTTTTTGGGGCAGAATCTGAAAAATCTTTGGGGAATACTAAAATTCAATAGAAAGTAAAGATTTGAATATATTTGTAGGTTTGCGGTTGAACATGGGTCTAGTAAATCTTAGGAAAAACCAGAAAGCCAAACTTGTTGCGGGTTATTTTCCCGGATTCCTTCCATTTTCTAGTGTTTTTGCAGTTGGGTTGTTGGATTTTTCAGTTTGAAATGAATCCACAGTATGTTAAAGCACTTCTGGGCATGCTGGCAACTTGCTTTCAGATTAATGTCACTCGATCTCAGGAACGTCATCGGTACAGCGCTGTGTGAGGCGTGGGGACGGCCCCGTGCAGATGTTGATGATTATATAAGCCGATTAAGCCTGTGATAACTATGACTTCACTCTTAATAGTTATCAGATGATGACAATCAGCTCAGCATGGCAATCAAACCTGGCAATGGAAAAAAACATGACAAAACTCATATTGAAAACCATGGATATTTGAATGGAATTCTCCATCGCAGGGTGGATTGCCCTGTGGGATAGAGTTATAGCTTCAGAACTGCTGGTTGTACACGAGTCCTGACGGTTAAAGAAGACAATGAGTCACCCAATCACCCAACGGTTGCAGCTGAGAAGTACTCAAAGCGTTTGGTGCTGCACTTTTTTGAATGGGGAAGCCGTATCATGGGTTGTGGTTTCAACTAGTTTCCCCATTCACTTGGGGTAATGCCTGCCTCTGATCATACGTATTAATTACTTCCAATGAGGGACCAAAATGAATAGAATAGATCCAATACTAATCCAGGGTTCGAGTTGGGTGGTATTTTACATTGGGATGCGTTTGGAAAGATGATCCACACATCGGTTTGTCTGAAACTAGGGTATACCGGTATACCCCCAATTATAGCCATTTGATGGGGATAATGAGGATGAAGCAATGGATTTAGAGGTATACACGATTTTTTTGACAAATCCACATCAGTCTCCAAAGACGCTTTCTGTCAGGCCCTTGCGTTCACCAACCATTCCTGTCTGCCCAACTGCCGCGTGGAATTTGCTTCAGGGTTCGCGCGCATGTGGTCGTAAGTTCCCGGGGCGTTGGAGTTCGAAATGGCTCAAGAATTGGGACACACTAGAACTGGTGATATCAGGTTGCTGTTTTCAAAGGGCGATCCACAAAGGATCTTCTAATTTCAGATGTCATTTCATTGAGAAGGGAATTTTGGAGATGTCGGGATCACCATTGCTAAGCAAACCCAAGGAAAGAAAGCATCTTTCAACAATATGGCAGACGATCTGAACCGACACTGGACAGTCCTGGCGTGTTGGGGACACCTGGCACTTCTGGATACCGCGAGTCCGCAGGAGCCAATTCGAGGCGAATGGGCCTGGTCTTTGGCTCTACTGCGTGACTGGGATTGGGATGCCACAGCTCTGGGGTTGGATGGGAGGTATTAATATTGCCCGGCAAGGCGATCGTATTCAACAGCCACAATAGATGAGACCCCAACTGATGAATCGATCCTAAACATTCCACCAGGGTTTTGAATTTGGGAGGTATTGATGTTAGGGAAGGGATTGCTTTGACACATCTTGGTGGCACTACAGGACCATTGACGAAGCTTCGTTGATGACACGAGCAACTGAGTTTGAGATGTCGATGTCTTGAAGCTTTTCATGTAAGACTTGCCACCCTGGGAGAATGAATCTCAATGGAATACGGATTTTGGGGAAGGCTAATCAATAAACAATGGATGATAACAAGAATAGCTAGTAGATGCTAGTAGTAAATACTGACTATGGATAACTCTATGGCCGTGGTTATTCCATTCAGAATTTGTGCTACCAGTATTGAATTGGACTTCACTGACTTCACAACTGGTCTTATCCGGGCCTCACGTTTGTAGAAACAGCCGGTACGTCATCACGTGACGTGTCCATCTCCATGTTTCATCATGTTTCAAGGGCTCCCCTTTTCTTGAGATTGGTCTATAGCAACCCTCAAAAAGATAGAGATGTCTTTCCAGGATGTTATACATGATATTTTCTTCATATTTCCAGGTTTTCCACTTTTCTATCTAGTTTGGGATTGGTCTATAATAATCCCCAAGTTGAGATAGAAAAAGGTTCAACTTACCACGATTTCAATGTTTTGTTTCGACGAACTTCTATCTGGTTTCTGTTTTTTTGGATCATTTTAGCTACAGCCAACATCATCTTACTGGGGAGGTTGCCATGCTGGGAATACCTGCCTACTTTAGGTTGTTTTCTCGGTGGGGTGAATTAAAAGGGATATCTAAGATTATCCATGTAATCCAGTGTAATCCAGACTGATTACTAAGTTTCATCTAGATCAAAGGTCAACATCAACGATGCAGTTGGTTTGCATTTTTTGCATTGAAATAGAATGGTAAAAAGGTAGCTGTTAAACAAATATGGTTTCTTACCGACATCTACCATTATGAAAGGGGCTGCAACAGGTGTTGGGGTTTCCTGTCACTGGTAGGTGGCATGCTTAGATCTTAGAAAGGAGGAGACCCCATCTTATCCAATGATGAGCAACCCATGGCTTTTCTATGTGAATGTTCAGTTGAACCAATATATGAAATCTATACTATAGATATCATCATATGGGTTTGTCTGAAAATATGGTACCTCTAAATCCATTGGTAGTCATCATTTTACCCATTAAATGGCCATTTAGATCCATTTAGAAGGTGTACCACATTTTCAGACAGACCTATATTTGTATACATCACAGCTCCACTTGTGGAATCCCCATCGTCCCCCCTTGCTTGGCCTTCACCCAAGAATGGCCAAGGTTTCCCGGCGTCCTTTGGTTCCGGGGGATGAGGTCTTGATGGCATATGTACCTTGGATCCACGTTTTTTTTCGCGCAAAACATGTACAAAGCGTGAGCCGATCTTCAGTACACAACGGTGATTTAACCAAGAGAAATGACGACTTGCCCAAGAATCATGGAGACTTAGAGACCTACCAAAAATCATCAGTTTCATGGTGATTTAACCAACAAGAAAAGGGTGATGTCACCATGAAAAATGGTAGAACGGGGATACCATCAGATGTGATGGGGATCATCCGGAACTTTTTGGGTACGTCATTACTGAATTATCATAAGTTGTCATCCTGACAAATCAATGCAGGCCATGGAAAGGCCTGGGTGATAGTGATATAGTATAGTCATGATGTTGTTCTTGTTCTCGTTCTCGTTCTCGGTTCTTGTTCTTGTTATTCTTGTTGTTGTTATTTGTTGTTGTCCATACGTTTGGAGAGAATGTGGATCTCCAGCATTGTGAACATTGTCAGCGAAACGCAACTTACACATCACAACGGAATGGTGGATGTTGCTTGGTGAAGGTTGAGAAATGCATGTAGAATGTGGGATAGATGTTTTAGAATTCCGTTGTGAATTTCTGGCTTTCGAGATAAACAAGTGCCCAAACTGCTTGAAGTTGGAGCTGTACGTCCCGACAAAGTTGGTTGGGATTGACAAGGTAAAAACATATGCTAGTTCGGATTGTCAAGTGTTAACTAGGATTCTTCAGAGAACATAACAGGACTGGAGAAAGCAATACATATATTTGGACTCACCAAGTGGTTTCGGTGCTGATTACATTCCACTTTAGTGATGGCACCTAAGCCAAATCCTCGAAAAGTGTTGATATGTGATGATAAGATTATGCTCATCTTACATGAGTCGAACCATGTCAAACATTGTGAGACCTCCATTCTATTATTTGATGAACTTCGCACTTGTGGATTGACGGTTGAATCCAAACCATGATTGACGGTACCTCATCCCTCACATCAGGTGCCATCGGTGGTGGGCAAGCCTCTAGAGGTGGGAAGTCGGGGGAGCGGGTCAGAAAACATGCGTGGTTAGTCATGGTGAATCATGGTGAACAGAGACAGAGAGTTGTCTTACAAGAATAATCCAAAATAGATACTAGGACTACAATGAAGATATATAATATGTTTATATAATTACATATATATATATGTAACTATATATATACACATATTACATATAAAATATATACATGCACTTTGCCAAAAAAACCTTGTATATATATATATATACACATCTGGATATATATATATATATACACATCTGGATATATATATATATATGTATATATATATATATTCATTTATATAGGATGTAGTATGTAGTTGAATTCAAGATGGCAAAACCCAAGAGAATTGCAGCTCCCGAGGAATGGCCGTATATCCACCCAGCCAGCAGTGGGGTGGCATTGCCAACCCCACGCCATGTGCGACGCCTTTTCCGTTTTCCTGTCACCTTCTGTTAAACATGTGGGATATGACTAAACCAATAAAAAGTTGGCCCCAAAAAAGTGGGACCCCAAATATGTAGACAGATCCTCTCCCACAAAAAAATGTTTTTCGGTCGTGTTTCTATTATTTATATTTTCAAGTCCAGGGTTCTGGAATCTCAGGGTTAGAGGCGTTGAGAATTCTGATTCCCAGACCTGGTACTTTCCAGTCAAGATGCGGACCCAGCACATCCCAAGGATCCTTTGATTAGAGTACAGCCTGTACAGAATAGCTACACCCACTAGACATAGACAAAATCCTGAAGCATCTGAGCACCAGTTGAGCAACTGTGATCATCTTTGTGGGAGAAAACACGGCCGACAACAAATGGAAGAAATGCCATGGTATACTCCAGAATCCCATGGTTCATAGTATTTATTCATGATGTTCTATGATTTTCTCATTAAAAAGAAACCCATGTAGCATTAGTTCCAGTCGAATGGAGCTGGTGTCAGGAACGCCAAAAGAAGATGAAGAAATTTGGCTTCGCATGCAATTGCCTGGGGGACTCAGCTAGTGGGCAATGGACGGCTTCACTGAGCCAAATCAAGGTATTGTAAAAACAAGGCTACACTTGTGAATTGTTAGTATAGAGTATTGTGCATTTACAATATGCATTCAGCTCAGCCACCCAAGTGGCATCAATTTGCCCCAGATCATCATTAATTAGACCGTACGCAGATGCATGGGTGATGGTGATGGCCGGTTTTTTCTGGCTTCTCAACATGCTCACAGTTCTACTAGCATCAACTACAGGAAACCATGGTTTTTCTGATGTTTTTCCTGTCAGAGACCAATCCATTGATACCAAGATTCATCCATTTTGTTTTTTTGTACTCCAATCACTTGATCAATCGACTTCCTCTGGATCACGGCGACGCGTATTGTGACGCAGCGATGAACCAAAACAGTCCCCCTAAAGTTGGCTGGAATTTTTTCGATATGGTTTCCACTCTAAATATTTGATATGGCCAAAGTCTCTTGGACTTTGGTGAATATCCCCTCTGGTCAGTTATATAAGAGTTTGCGAACTGGTTTCCCCAGAGGGTAGGTGGTTTCCATCTGGATCCACATGAAAATCTTACGGAGTCCGCTCTCAGGTCGCACTTGTCAAACCGACCAGGCAACCGACCGCTGGGGGATGGTTGTCCTTGGACATCTGGGATGTACACCCAGAGTTTAATGATGTCTGGGGAAATATATATGGAGGATCATGGAGGTTTCCAATCCATAGGGGTACCCTCAAATCATCCATTGTTGTTTGGGATTTTTCATTATAAACCATCCATTTTGGATACCTTAATTTTAGGAACCCCCCATATGTATATATATATATATACTTATACATCTGTACACACGAGAACATGATGATACTCGACCATCGGATTTCAATTGGGGCTGTAAGCCTGTTTTCAAGCGAAGCAGGTGGCTCAAATCTGGGTACACATGGGCCCATCAAGACCGGGAGCATCCTGGTGATTTCCGTTGCCATGTCTGATTCCCGAAGGGTATATTGACTATACAATAATGTTTTGGGTTGGTGGCTCAACCACCAAGCAGCCATTTGTTCTGTTGAAGATTGTAGCACTTCAAAATCACTGGCAGGGCATGGCATGGCAGAGAGCTGCTTGTTGATAGCCTGTAGCACTGGTTTAACCCGAAATTGCCCTGAAATTCTATGATTCATGCTGATTCATGTTGCTTCATGATAGCTTCCCTGAGAAACTCAGAGAAAAGCGCCTGTGCGCAGTCCTTGCGAAGGTGCTGGAAGCGGAAGGGATGCCAAGTTGTGAGCCAGCAAAAACATGGAGCCGCTGAACACAGGATTGGTGGGAACATCTAGAGGAAACCATGGCCTTTACACCACTGAATATAGGGCTTTCCTACAGATTTTCCACTACAAACCAAGGCTCAAACTAGTGCGAACATGTTTGAACTACATATCACCACCCTTCATTTTTAGGAGATATCATAAACCACTACTAACCACTATTAACTACCTATTATCATCCAGTACTTCTTCTTTAAGTGTTCGGAATGCCCTAGGAATTTGCTGCCTCTCGTCATTCGTGTTAAATGATTTAAGTTTTCGCATCCTATAAGTTGGATACGAATTCGTCTCGTAATTTTAAGGGTACCCCCCAAGTTTGACGGCTTGGTGTTTCCCCAAATTTGACGGCTTCTTTTTTTAGGATAATTTGAAAGTAGATTCTAGTACAACATATGATGTAGTACATATACAATATAATATATATATATATATACTATTATATACGGTGGTGTTTAAGAATCAATCATATATCCCTTGCGTTTTAAAGACAAACTCACATGCACATATAGGTTGGCAGTTGGCAGAGAAAGATACTCTCCTTCTTTGTGGGCCTAAGTCATTTAGACGCTGCAATGGTATGCCATTGTCTCCCAAAACCGCCAGAAGCTGTCTGATTTTATAAGGATAATTACATGAATGGTGCCAACATGTCACAAGATGTCGGACCAGACAGCTCTCGGAGACCGAAATGAAGAGCTATGGATATTTATTTGCACTGAATGTTTTGGTTTCTGGGCACTTTCGTGTGTGATTTCGGTCCAGCAATTTGCGACTCTCTAGACCCTGTTAGCTTCGGCTTCAGAGCCTGTTCCGGATATTCCCGTCGTGCTCTCCCAGCCAAGATATCCGTCCCAAACACCAGTGGGCCAACACAGGGAATCCGCTTTGAGTTTCAGCCTACTCGTATCCCATTCTGGACTCATTTGCATATTTAATCATGCTTCCACGGTTTCTCAAGATTTTGGTAACCCCCCAATGCCAATGGACGGTTTTTTCTTTTGAACGACAAATTTGTATGATTGTTGGGCCCACCGTTTTAAGAAACGTCCATAGTTCATCATAGTTCCAGGATGTTCCAGGCTTCTTCTTCAAAAATCCTTTCTCATATGCTCCATGTATAGTATATATTGGTTTATGTACCTACATTTTGGCAATCTTTGGGCTAAAAATCTTCCACCCATGGAGTATTTTGGCATGTTCTTCGCCGGAGCTGCTCGGGCTCACATGGGGCCACTGATCACCACCCCACCGGACGCATGGCCGTTGCTTGGCAGTGATTTGGAAGTTTGATGTGGCGATTTAATACAATTCATACTTAGTAATGTGGGTGAAACAATAATAAACCACCCATTTGGGAATGGTTTTACACAACCTATTTATGGTGAAATTGGGGATGGTGTATTCTTGTTTTACCAACATTAGATACTTAATAGTGTATATTATATGTAGTAGATAGAGATATGAGATATGTAGGACGTACTGTCAAAGCTCTGCGAGTCCACTTTCGTGGAGAGTGCAAACCCTTTGTGTCTGGAAAGAGCACTGTTTCACTGTTTAGCAATAGCCCCCCAAAAGCGATACCCTGTGGTTATTTAACATAGCCATGGAAAATGGCCCATTTATAGATGATTTATAGTGATTTACCTACTAAAGATGATGGTTTTCCCTGGCTATGATATGTTAAATAACCAGAGGGTATCTATGATCGTGCATAATCCCCACATCTGAATGAAGTGGTCTTACACGAAGTTGCGAACATGCAAGGGGCAAGTTTGGTGATACTCCTAGCGATACCTTAGCGATACCCATCTGTTCAAAAAGTAGCCCTAGACAACAGATAGACCCTTTCCTCCTTTCCTTTCCTCTTCCCTTCCTCTTCCGGAATGAGAGGAGTGCTTCCTGTCTGTTCCTTCATTTTTCTTTCCTCTTTTTGTTCTTCTTCCGTTCCTCTTTCTTTCCTTTTCTTTCCTCGCTGTTTCCTCTTTGTTTCTTCTTTGTTTCATCTTTCTTTCTTCTTCCTCTCTTCTTCCTTTCCTCTTGCTTGCCTCTACCTTTCCTCTTTCCTTTCCTCTTTCCTTTCCTCTTCCTTGCCTCTTCCTTTCCTCTTCCTCTCTTCTTCCTTTCCGCTCTTACTCTCTCCGTATCTCTCTCTTCTTTTGCTCATTTCCTTATCCACTCTTCTTTTCTTTATTTCCTCTTCCTGTCGCGTCTCATTTTCTCTTGCTTGCCTCTTCCTTTTCTATTTTGTCGCTCTTCCTTGCCTCTTCCTTTGCCTGCAGAAATTTGATCCTTCATCTTCATGAGTACACAAGTACAAAACGATGGTTTGCGGCAGGTGCCCCCAAAAAGCAATCCTTTTTATCCAAGGCGAAGACATGAAGTCTTGACGGTGGCTCACACTTGTATGTATATATAGACTTATACGATCTTATACATATACATATAGACACCATGTATATGATTGATACATGATGTATCATGATATTATGTTTATACATATTCATAATTATAATATATATTTGCATGATATATTATACACTTATACTGTACTACATTATTCATTATATGGGCATTTGTCATGGATTGAGACCCCAAATTACTCGTACGTCATGAAGGAACCCCTACAATTACTACAAGTGAATGATTATATTAATGGGGCAACATCAACAGAAAAGATAAAAAATAGAATGTCAATTAAATCATACGCTTTGTATCAAAAAGCTCCAAATCGATCTAGATCCAAATGCTGAAGAAAACGGTGGTTATTAGGTATCCATGGATTTACCAGGTTGCCATGTGCATGATCTAATATTTTGGTTCATATCTAGCTCTACTTGACATTTGGGGCGGGCAGCATTCGGTGTGTGCTGGAAATGGGCATCCCCGGCATCCCCAGGAAACTCGCGACGAGTTCCACTCCTAGAAACTCGTGAATTTGGTTATACCATGTTTTACCCTCCAGGAAATGAACACCAAACCTGGAATCACCTGGAAGAACCAATGTTTAGTGGAAACTCATCTTCCAACACCGAAAAAACTGGCAGGGTCTATGTGGATTTACTGGAGGGTAACCATTTGCAACCCACATTTATGTATAGATGGTATGGGATACCCTCCAGTAAACATGGCCTATTCGATGATTTGCCTCTTAAAGAACGCTGGTTTTGCATAGCAAACCCTTTGATTACCAGAGGGTATATCCATCAAATTCCATGGAAAATACATGAAAATTCCATGGAAAATACCACAAGATACCCATTGAGGCTGGCTAAATCACCATTAAATCACTGTCCAAACCTCAAACCCAGGGTTAAAAATGATTGTGTCCAGGGTTACCAGCCCTTCCCGGCACTTCCATGTGGCCTTCAGGCTGAGTTTATGGGCAGAGCTGCGAAGTCACAGTACCTCAGAGCAACAAATTCTGCGGCAACCTGCGTTACGTCTGGGTGATCGTTGAGTGGGTAAAGGTGCTCAAAAAAAAAAAAACTGGCAAAAAAAAATAAAACATGAAAGTGGGGGTATCCCAAAAAAAACAAAAACACAACTGGCTTAAAACTATGGTTACTACTACTTGTTATGACAACCACTTATTGGGACGATCCGAGAAAAAGTACTATTTCTGTGGGGGGTTGTTGTGACCCAGTTCTTGGCTTGCGACCCAATTCTTCAAACAAAGGCCCTCTGAGACCTGCAAACTTCATCAAAGTGTCTGGTACATACTTCTACAGACTCATATGAACTCAGAGAACATTTGGGGCTTTCCATAAATGGGGGTACCCCGATAGCTGGATGGTTTATTTCACCGAAAATCCTCCAAAAATGGATGATTTAGGGGTACCTCCATTTCAGGAAACCTTCATCTGGGGTTACAAGCTGACAATCCGTCTAGTAGATTTCGGTTGCGCACTGCTGTTTCAACACTTCGCAGGAAGGTTCTGTGATTTCATACGCGCGAGGGATCGCAGCCTCGCAGTTGCCCTGACAACAAATATGCAGAATTCTGTAACACAGGACTCTTTTAACCGCTTGTTGGCGGTTGCAATACTTGATATTTACTTATTTTTCTGTTTCCCATCCCTGATTAGACAATATTAGACATGCTTTTCCTCATAGATTGATGAATGATCCACATTGACAATGTTCAACCACAAACTTTGCCACAAACCCGCTAGTTTGCGGCCCCAGAAATTGTATCTCGATTTCAAGCGAGAGTAGATGTTTCCCAGAAAAGCCTTGCAACCTCATTTCCTTCACAGGACTCTTGGGAAAAAAACACCATCCCAGCCAGTCTTTTTGCAGCTGGGTGAGGGTGCAATGGTTGGAGTCATGGAAGCTCTTGAGATAGCCACATTTCATGCTGGTTTCAACAATCTTGCTGACTGGGAGAATCTATTGACATGATGCAGACTTTGTCCCTTGAAGCAGACCTTCTGTATTTACCGTGACGTGATTTGACCAGTACATGACCATACATGTACAGTTATATGTGTATTTGTATGGGTCATGATATATACACACATACAAATGTATATATTAATATGAGTATGTACCTATATATATAAACGCTGTATATATATATAGATGTATACATCTCCAGATATATCCAGGTAAATTATCACGACCTGCGACCTCACTGGAATGGTGATTGGTAGATGTAACTATCCCAACACAGCCCTATTTCAAATCAGTGAATTATTATGATTTATATAGCCATATATATATATATACATACTGTATGAGTATACACATCCATGTATATACGTCTCTACGATTCTCTACGCATAGACGGCTAGACTTACGTCTCTTCGTTCACCAGGTGCTCTTCGGTGGCATGTCCGGCAAGGTGCGAAGAATCGACCACAGCGGGTTCTTCTGAAAGCAAGACATTATGACATGGAGCTTATTGGAAAAATCACAGGAACATATTGGAAAGTAGGGGAAAATCAGTATAGATGATTGTACATGGAGATTTCCCAAGTCATGGGGAGTACCCCAAATGATCCAAGTCATTAGACCATAAAATAGTACTGAATCCCTATGGTGTTTAGTTGGGGATCCCCCATTTTTAAGAAAATCCCGGATGGAATGAATGGGGAATCCAGAACAAACTGATGGATTTTTCTGAGGTTTAAGCCAGACAAAATGGGATTGAAACAGCAAATCATGGGACATTTCACCATCGAAAATGGGGATATAATGGGGATGTAACCAATTACATATTGGTTGATGGTTTGAATTATATGTTCCATCTGTCACCCGATGATCCCCTGCGACTTGAGAAAAAAAAACAGGATGACTCAACCAGCAACCAGATATCGTACATGAATTGATTGGAATGGATACGCTCTGGTAATCAAACACGGCAATGGAAAATCCCTTATCAATGGAGCGTTTTATGGGAAAACCATCTATCAATGGGGGGGGTTCCATTGCCATGTTTAATTACCAGAGGCCAGTATGAAACATTATGAAACATTGCTGAGATGTTTGGGCGGTGTCTGAAATTTTGACCTGCCCAAAACTGTGTAGTCCAACAAATTGGAGGTGCTTTGGACCGACAATTGTATACTTCCCAAATATATACATGACGGATATAACCCCAGTTGGAGAAGGGATGTAATGTTAGTAAAGCAATAGGATCAAATTTTCCCTTTTTATGGGTCGTGCGCAGATGATCCCCCGGTATAAACCATCAATCCATATGGGTGGTTTATGATTGCTTTGGTAACATTATCTGCCATGAACCATAGAGAACCATAGAGAACCATAGAGAACCATAGAGAACCAGAAAGAACCATAGATAATGCGATTACATAGGGTCATAGATAAACCATAGGATTGGTGATCACCCTTGTTATCCACCCAGTGACCTTTGACCATGCGCGGTCTCAATCTGATCTCCGCAGGTCTTCGGTCCAAGTGATCGGCCTACGCCTTCCAGTGCTGATGCCCAGAGGTTGTGGCGGTAGTTCACGTCATGACAAAAACGTCACATATGTATGACACATGTAGTACGTTGATGTATGTTGTATGATTTATATCAATTGAATTATGTTATGTATATATGTATATTCACATATACATTAATATGTGTACATATAGATATATGATATGCACATTAATGTGTATATATATATATATGTATTATAATGTATTATATATATATCAGATAGATATGTATGTGAGAATATACATTAATATAGAAGTGTGTATGTGAATACATATAAATATTATATATATATGTTGAGTAGTTGTAAATGTTGGTTTGGAAACCACCATTTCTTCACAACAATATCCATACATGTACGCAAATGTACGCATTTATACAGACTGTATAGGTGGCGTATTTGATGTCCAGGGGACTAGGGCTTAGTGCGGATACGACTGTGTGTATTTGTCTTTCCTATCCAATCTAATTCTAAATCCAATCTAAATCTCAATTTTTAAAAAACAATCTGAATCTAATCCATCCAATCTAATGTAACCTAAATTAATCAAAACTAATCTAACCCAATCTATTTACTGACCTATCTTCCTATCTACCTATCCATTGTCTACCTATCTATCTACCTAATTATCTATCTCTCTATCTTTCTATCTATCTAGTGCCCACCCTGAAAATTCCCCTGCCTCAAGCCCACATCATGAATCGACAACAGACATCTTCCAATACATTGGCTTTTCATTTTTTGAGATATTTTGGCTCTGTCCTAGTTCCTTCTGACTCGTACATATCTCTTCATGTGATACGAACTCCCAGCAGCCATTCAACGACACTGCAAGAACAGAAAACAACAACGTTCTGGAAGTCTTCGGCCGGGGAAATCTGGAAAACAAAAACTTGAGAAAAAACTAAACACAATAGAATGTCTTGGAAGTCTTGGGCCAAATTTGTCAAGCAAACACAAATCTCCAGAAAACCACAAAGAAGACGATGTTCAGGGATTCTTGGCTGACCCCCCGACGTCCCAAAGTTCCAGAACGAGTTTGCTTCTCAGACATCCACATAATTTTTTTGTCGTCTGGATTTGATTTTTCTGGTTTTCCTAAGTTTGCCCTCCGCGAGACTTCCAGAAGATTGTATTTGTCCTGTTTGTTCTGTTTTTGGACTTTCATTGTTTGTCTTGATCTCTCCATCTGACTGTCTTACATGGCAAGGATTGGCAATGTATTGATTGCAGTTTACTCTCAAGACTTGCTCTTAAAGAATTTCATGTAAGGATTTTTTAGATGCAGTCTCTTCTTCAAACAAACGCCTCTCATTAAAGATATGGAGTTGTCCTTTGACAAGCATGGTATCCTATTCGGCAAACACAATTTGTGCAAATTTCAAAGTACACCCTCGAAATGCTGGATTTCTTTTAACAAAACGGTCTTCAGTGAAAAGTGGACGTTTCTTTCATTTGTGTAGAATGCCTCCGAAGAATGAGTTTGATCTCAAAGATATAATTATCATCTTGGAACAGTTTTTCTGAGAAATTGCAGTTTTTCATGTAGAGTGTTCAGTTTCCTTTCAAGAGTTGAGAATGTAGTCCCTTTGATAGTCTGGCGTTCTTTCAATGAAACAGATTTCTCGCAAGATACAAAGTGCTCGTTAAGAGGCCGGATTTCTGTCAGAAAGTTTCAGTGCTCCCAGGCTCGCTGCCGTAGCGAGTTGTGTCCTTTTGGAATGAACACCATATCTTTGAAAAAGATGTCATTTCTTGCAAGGACAACTATTTTTTTGATTATAACGACCTCACTGTGACCTCACTGGAATATATGGTTAGTATAGGGAATCATCCCCAAATGGCCTTAATTCAAATTAGTGAATTAGTATAATTTACCCAGATATATAGGTGTGTGTCACGAGCTGGATGGTTTGTTCCATCATCGAAACACTGCTGTTTTTCAAAATACTGTATTTTTGAAACACAGTCAAAAGATGTTGAATCTTGGAAGGGATTTCTGCACATTGTTGAAAGCGGCACTCAGCTATTCAAAAAGAACGCTGAAGTCAACGAACTATACCCTTTTTGAGGATGGATACCTTTTCTTAAGGCTTAAACAAATACTATTTTGTTGAGAGGAATGCTTCATATTCTGCAGATGTACTGGAATCTTCAGAGGAAAACTCGGACATGTTCAAGGCACGCTCCATATTCTGCAGAAAAAAGAACATATCCTTTCGTGCCAGAACAAACACGCATCTTTCCAAAGAATATTGCCCCTTTGAAATTATAAAGCATTTGTGAAAACACATACCTTGTGTTCTAGCGACATTGCACTTGTGGAAACACTGCATTTGTTTAAAAGAAGACTGCGCTACTCTTTGGAATGTGTATTCTTGCATCTTGATAGATGGATATAGATGGATAGATTGACGGAAATATAGCTAGCTAGATTCAGCTAGATAGATCGAAACATAGATATATGGATAGATAGAGACATACACCGAGACTAAACATGAATAATTACTTCAAGAGAAAAGATGCGCCTTAGATTTACCTGGCAGTTTCTTCCAGTAGGACAGATCTCGCATCATTGCAGAGTATCAAGCTATACTGGGTCATTAAAACAGCTGGGTTTGGTCGGGGGTAGCATATATAGTACCATACCATACCACATCTTCGTATCTTACAATATGAGAAATGGAAATGACAGATCAAAATGCTGACATTTGCGGGTGGTAGAAGCCAAGAAGAATTCAAGCCCTGCAATGACTAGCTTTGTTTTAATGGGTTTGGTACCTGAAAATAGATACTGTATAGGCCGGGGAAAACCCGAAGTTCCAATGGCTCAAACGTATTTTAAAACTTGATTTTCCCCTATGAATGGATGTTTTTTCGGTGTACATGCTCAGACAGATCGGGTCTGAAATCCCGAGGTCGTTCAAATTCGCCGACAGCCTCGTTGTCACCATCATCACCTTCATCATCCAAGGAACACAACGACTCGGATTTTGCATAGGACACAACAGAATTTGTGGGGACCCAATCCACCAGAAATAGTATGATATTAGATGTCCATGGTCCATGATCCATGGTTATATTCCTGTACCAGTGTGTAATTGGAATCATATATATATATATATATAATATAGATGTATGATGTATTTGCTTGGGTTTCACGTGTTCGGGGCACATCTCCAACATCAAGATGATGATGTGTCCCCTATATCCATGATCTCCCCTAGTTGGTTCAGATCTCCGTGTTGTCTTAATGTGTATCACCGTTCTGAGGATTTTTGGATATATATATATATATACATGTATATACCTGTACACTGTACGCATGTAGACATATTTATATATATATATACATATTACACATACACATCATTCTACACGCCTTTGCAGTCTAACATGGCTGGCGGGGAATCCCAGATTATTTCTTGATGGTGAAATAATATTTTCATATATTTTCTGAAAATATATCTAAAAATGAATACGTTTATGACTTGTTAGATCCCTTTATTCTTTCTGTGAAAATCATCTAAACACGTTGCCAACACAAGTCATGGACGATTGCCTATGGCATCATCATTCTTACAGGCACATGAATGTTTATAGTCCCATCTCACGATCATATTGCCCCAAAGGTTTGGGACCTCCAATTCATAGATGCGATCCATTCCACCAGGGTTTTGGTTGGGTGGAATATGATCCCTGGGCATTGAAATCATGTCGTGGATACGGGAAATGTTCCCCAAAGTGGCGGAACTCTGCTGGGGAATGAAGAAAACCTCCAGTGAACGAATATATAGAAAATCCACCGTGAAAGTAGGTCGTTTTCGAAGGCGAAACCATGATTTTTTCCATCTCTACCCTCCAGTACGAAAAAAAAGTCACATGACTTGCTGGACAATCTCCCAGAAATAGTTGCATCATTTTCCCACCTATGATTTCATAAAATAGCTTGCATTTATACGGGATTTTCTCATAGTTTCCCATATTTTCCGATGATTTCCGAGCATTCCCAGCTATCAACCTCCATGTTGGGATTTCCCACTGGAGCTGATGACAACAGGTAACGCTTAATCGGTCACAGCACAGCCATAGCGGTGCGGCAGGCCTCTATTGCTACCAAACTGAGCTCCGAAGGACTCAGTTCGGGGAACTCAGCTGGGGAAGCTCGCTGTGACTGGTCCGTTGGTCCGTGGCTACCTAGGATTTGTTCAATCAAACCGTCTAGAAATGGATCCAAAATGGATGTGAATGGATCCGGGATGGGATGGCATACCCTCAATTGCATTTGGAGATTCGAGAGGACAGCGTGAATCATTCCATGGAAGAATATGTGGGTTCATGATGGTTCATGTATTCATGTTCCTTCAATCTTTGCAAGTTGGTCAATGCAGACTTGATCCCTCGTGCTTGATCGTGAACCATGGTGTTATGCATCTTATACAAAGGAATGTGGACAGCGAATCTGGGAACCCATGGGAACCCTGCATAGTGTGAAAAAAAGATTGGAGTTAGATGACGGAGCGCAACTTGAGTACCAAAAAAAATGCTGGCACGGAATCGTATCATCTTGAAAAAAGCATTTTGAGGCCATTCCTTGGGATTTTAAGATCCTTGATTGGACGACGAAAGCGTAGAGCTTACGGATGCCTGGTGAGCTCCAGTTGAACTTTTTTCTGGCCACGTGGCCACTGAAAAACATGTAACGCAATTAGACTGCCGTTTGCATAGCAAAGTCATCTTGAAATATGTACACAATATATTCATTCACATACTATTACTATGTTTGATTTCTTTTTGTGATTCAGTTGTGCTCATTTTGTGGTTCCGGGAGTGGTCACTGCTTCTGCGGTGGGGGAATATTCTATATTATGTATGTGTATATATATATACACACATATGTACATATTTTACATTAAAATTACATTAACTAAGGTTTCATGGGGTTTCCAGTGAGATTCCAGGTGATCTATATTGCGAATGTCCCGTGTCGGATTCGACGGGTGGAAAGGCAACTTAGGACACCATGACCCAAAGATGCGGAAATAAGTGTCAACCGAATTCGATTTGGAGTCACAGTGTCAAGGTATATATGAAGATGGGTCAAAGCCTATGATGACCGAATGGGGAATAAGCATCGATAAATCCCAACTTATTTTAGGGTACCCTTCCGGGTACCATGGCTTTGACTCATAGCCATCCGGCAGTTACTATGCCACAGTAGGCTTATCCCCTAGTATCAAACCTGGCAATGAACAGACTGGAGATGTTATGGGAAAATCATCGATAAATGACGGATTTTCCATTGCCGCGTTTGATTACTAGAGGGCACGATGAAAGTCACGTGTTCTTCTTTGGAGAACAGGAAAAAAACAACCACCTGACAGTGCAACATGATGTCGTGAGACCAAATGGGAACTGGATACAGGTTTCACACTCAACAAATTCTGGTGT
This sequence comes from Symbiodinium sp. clade C Y103, assembly GCA_003297045.1. NCBI lineage: Eukaryota > Dinophyceae > Suessiales > Symbiodiniaceae > Cladocopium > Cladocopium sp. clade C. The sequence goes on along the minus strand of BGPT01000321.1, from coordinate 246,409 downwards.
AAGACCTTTATAGAACCATATAAAGCTTATAGAATCATATTATAGAACCATTGGATTGTAGTTTTTTTTGGCAAAAGCCACCAATTTTGAACTCCCAGAGCGCCGGAACCTGGGCGATTTTTCGTGCGTGCAAATGCCCCAGGTCCAAAACCTTCTTCAGAGAAGGCTAAGGTGGACTGGAAACCCCTTTGTTGGTTTAATATGATTTAATATGGTTCAATATTATAATTTCATATATTTCATATAATTTAATATAATTTCATATAATTTCGCCATAGTTCACACCAACAGAATTCCTCTACTTAGGGAGAAAAAGATCTCAAATCCATCAGAAAATCATCTAACTAGAAATGGGTTGTGTGAGCCATCCCCATTTGGAAGGGAATGTCCGATTCGCTGAAAATGGGCGATCTGCATTTGGTACCATAATTAATCTGGGCGCATTTTTTTATGACCTCACTCATAACGGATCATCGCAAACATGATCTATACGTATTTCAAATGTGTGAATTAGCATTACTGTAATATGATATATTCTTGTTGCTATTTGCCAAAATCAACATGTTCTACCGCCATGTCATGCAAAGAACACTGGATCTAGATGATGTACATATAGAGAACAACCTTCACTAATAGCATCACCTTGCTGGTCCTGGTATGTCCTGGTCCAAGTGCAGATGATTGTGATCAATTGGATCCCATAGAATAGAGGCTGCACAGGTTGAGACATTTTGAAGATGTTTCAACCACTTCTGAATCTATACTCCGGAGTCCCACCCCTCACTCCACAGTCTACACTCCATACTCTACACTCCACACTTCACTCTGCTAAACCTCTACTCTTTATACTCCACACTCTACACCCTGTTCTTAGCAGAAAGTGTCAAGACTACACTGTTGCAAATGAATTTCGAAGCATCTGTAAATGCACCATCATAGACCTAGCAAATGAGTGAACACCTGCGCAGAAAGCTGACCTTTCCTAGACTGCACCAGCATCAATCGAATTGATGTGTGAAGTGATCTTGCATGTTGTAGTGTTTTGTCAAATGTGTAATTTGAAGGACTTTGAAGTTTGAATGGTTTCCCACCAATATCATCAATTTTGTTTGTCACATATCTTGCTGAATGGTGCTATGTGAGATATTTATAGATATGTATGTATAGACAATGTATATATATATATACATGTATATATTATATATATATATATTATTTATTATATATTATAAATTATATATTATATATCATATATTATATATTGTATATATTATATATATATATATTATATATTATATATTATATTATATATATGTATATATTATATATGTATATATTATATTATATATATGTATATATTATATTATATATATGTATATATTATATTATATATATTATGTATATTATATATGTATATATTATATTGTGTGAAACATGCTTGCATGTTGGTTTAACAATGCTGTAGTTGAGTTCAGGTGGAAGGGTGGGATAATGCCAATGGCATCGTGCCATTTTGGCTCAANGAAACATGCTTGCATGTTGGTTTAACAATGCTGTAGTTGAGTTCAGGTGGAAGGGTGGGATAATGCCAATGGCATCGTGCCATTTTGGCTCAAGTCCCCATTCCTGCTCTCCCAACTGCAGGTGGGGATAGGTGCATGAGCGCGCAGTTGGAGGGGAGCCCGGGGGCGGACACCGAAGGGGAGCACCTCCTTCTAGTGCNTGCTGCTGTGTGTAGCACTAGCTGGGGGAGCTGTCCTAGGTGGCTGCCTAACTTGGGTGATCTTCCGACCAGCGGCGAGTGTGACATCTAGGGCTGTAAGGCCCGAATCTTGGGCAAGGATCGTCCTGAAGGCGCTACGGTTCCTCCGGAAGCGTCGACGGATAGCTCTTGCCTGGAGCAACTACAGGAACCACAGGCTGCGACAGCTCCCGGCCCAATCCGAGGGTAGGGCACTCTCCCGGCAGGGTTCGTCCTCAGCTGAGGAGGTGCGCCCGCTCCAGGAGGGGCCAGCCATTCNGGCCCAATCCGAGGGTAGGGCACTCTCCCGGCAGGGTTCGTCCTCAGCTGAGGAGGTGCGCCCGCTCCAGGAGGGGCCAGCCATTCGAAATGGAGCCCACCGCCGAAGAGCTTAACTCCATAGACACCCTGGACGCAGCTTACGACTGGGCAGGGGTGGCAGCGGATGTTAGGACTGCCCTGAACTCTTCGTTGGGAGGTCCGACAAAGATCCGTGACGTTATCTTTGTGGGCAGGCAGGTATGGGATACAGTTGTGGCAAGGACCAAAGGAAAAGGGGCCCCGAACTCGGATGGAAGCATTCCCGACCGGGAGCNGTCATCTTTGTGGGCAGGCAGGTATGGGATACAGTTGTGGCAAGGACCAAAGGAAAAGGGGCCCCGAACTCGGATGGAAGCATTCCCGACCGGGAGCTTACAGCCGTGGATCTTGCCCGGCTAGAGATTTTCCGGAGGGTCTGTTTCAGGCGAGTAGGGGTGCCACCAGATACCCCGGGAAACTTGAGTCCAGCCACGACGGCACCATCTGCATCCCTGCCGGCATCGATGACGAGCGCCTCCACAGGGCGTAAGTTAAAGATGTCGGCAATTGTGGATCAGACGCTCGACGCCGAGATCCAACCTCTGACTACAGAGGCCGTGAACAAGATGTATGAGGAGTACCGTAAGAAATACGGAGATGCGCCTCAGCCGCAGTCGGAGCCAACCTCCGATCAGTTGGCAGCCGTGCATCAGCTGCTTGGCACAAAGGCGGCCCCCTACATCGACTTCGCTGTGTACGGTCCGAACGGACTGCGCTTATTGCGCAAACTCACATTTCAATCCATTTCCCTGAACGCTCAGGGTGAGTGGCAACGACGTGAGTTGCCGGGCCCACCGGATTGGGAGGCTTGGCAGGATATCTTCAGGGTGGTACGAACCACGTTTTTGCTCCTTGAGGCCATCACGGCCGAGAGGCTTGACGCATATGCCGAGCATGTGCGGCAACTTGCAATGAGGTTCGGAAGCCATTGCTGGGATTTGGTTTACACCGCTGACGTGCATATGAGGTCGGAGCAGTTCGAGCGCATTAGACGCCACCTCCATGCTCATCCAGCTCACGGCTACACTGATGCCGATCCAAGGAAGACAGCTTTTGGGCCAAGGAGGTGATCACTCCGGCGACTCTCAGGTTGGCGCAAGCCAAATCCATCCCAGCTCCTTTGACGCCCAAGGGTAAGCCTCAGGTGGGTCACGAAGCAGACCGTGAACCAGGGCCACCCAGGAAGAAAAAGAAAAGGGGCAAGGATGGGGAGGACAAATCCCATCATGATGGGAAGGTGTTCACCCACAATCGCAGGGGTATTGAAGTGTGCGCAAACTGGAACGCGGGCAAATGCGGCAAACCTCAACCGCAGAGCACGTGTGACAAGAAGCGCTCACATCAATGCAATCTTTGCTTGGGGCCGCACATGGCCTCTGCATGCAAGAACCCCAAGTGATTGGNCTCAACCGCAGAGCACGTGTGACAAGAAGCGCTCACATCAATGCAATCTTTGCTTGGGGCCGCACATGGCCTCTGCATGCAAGAACCCCAAGTGATTGGCGGAGAGGGGATCTGCAGGCGCATCAGCTGCAGAGCCCCGACGATCCTCAACTGGTGCAACTTCGAAGCATGAGGTCGACAGGAGAAGCCGCTCTCCAATCCGCCGCAAGTCGCAGTTCCAGCCACCTCCAGAACCAAAGGAGCCTCCGAAGTCGAAACAAGGTTCCACAGGTGCGGAAGGCCTGAGCATCAAGGCAAAGCCCAGCTCTCCTCCAAGGGCTNCCACCTCCAGAACCAAAGGAGCCTCCGAAGTCGAAACAAGGTTCCACAGGTGCGGAAGGCCTGAGCATCAAGGCAAAGCCCAGCTCTCCTCCAAGGGCTTTGGCCGAAGCTGCTCAGCAGTCATCCAGCCAGCCGAGGGGGTTTGCAGGCGATCGCTATGGCTGTTGGTCATCAGACCCAGAAACGCTCAAGGGTCGCCNTGCTCAGCAGTCATCCAGCCAGCCGAGGGGGTTTGCAGGCGATCGCTATGGCTGTTGGTCATCAGACCCAGAAACGCTCAAGGGTCGCCCCAGGTGCCTACATTTGTTCTCGGCGCCACAACGCAGTGGCGACTTGGCCGAGCAATTGGCAGCACTAGGGTGGGCAGTGTGCTCGTGCGACATCAAACAGCCAGTCAGCACGAACCTGCTGGATCAAGCAGTTAGGAAGGCCATCATCGATGACATCGTTGCCCAATACTGGGATGCAATCTATCTTGGCACCCCTTGTGAAACCTACTCAGCATTGAGGGAGNCAAGCAGTTAGGAAGGCCATCATCGATGACATCGTTGCCCAATACTGGGATGCAATCTATCTTGGCACCCCTTGTGAAACCTACTCAGCATTGAGGGAGATCAAACCTGGCCCCAGGCCACTGAGATCTCCCAACGAGCTGACAGGTATTAAGAAAGGGTTGAGTCCTGCCGAGAAGAAGCAACTCGAAGAAGGCAACGAACACACGGACTTTTCCGCAGAAGTCATGAAAGCGGCTCATGGGATGTATACCCCTTTTACAGTGGAGAACCCAGAGCCACTTAATCCGGTGTCAATCTTCAACATGCCATCATTCNGTGGCAGGGCTTCGAGGGGTCAGCAATGTCGACTTTGACCAATGTCGAGTTGACTGTGAGGCCAAGAAGCCAACAAGGTTGATGACTTACCGGACCAAGTACAACAGCCTAGCTGGGCTCAGGTGCAACCACGAACCGAAGACCTTTACGGACTCGGATGGCAAGGAGTACAAGGCAGCACATGAAAGGGTAGCCCAACGCCGGCGTGCCACGGCGGAGGGTGGCTCTGAATATGCTTCAAAAGCCCTTGGAAACTACCATCCTACGTTTTGCAAGGTCATCGCCACAGCAATCTCGAAGGTCAACATGGAGCGAGCGATGAGAGCACGTGAGCTCCGTGATGAACCTCTCCCCTGAGATTTCCCTAGATACCAGNGCGAGCGATGAGAGCACGTGAGCTCCGTGATGAACCTCTCCCCTGAGATTTCCCTAGATACCAGGGTCCAGGCGACGGGCCGACCGACCGGGAGGCCGCCGAAGCCCAGGCCTTGGGAGGGATGCGCACGCCTTCAAAAGCAGTTGAACGCTTGCCCCAATCCAAGGAGTTAGGATCTACCCTGAGGGATCTCTTGGAAACCGCCGTTCAGAAGCATCCTCAGCTTTTGAAAACAGCCCAAGGGATCGTCGAAGGGAAATCCGAAATTCCAGAATTGGATGAGGCTGCGTTTGAAGAACTCTCAAAGGCAGCTGACACGCTGTTGGGTCCGTCAGCAGAGTTGCCAGCACGCACAGCCAGGGCATCGTCTCCACTGAATGCCCGCCTCATTTGGGGCTGGGGTGAACTAGGGGATGACCCTGATGCCAAGCTGCTGGCGACTTGGGTCTTGCAAGGTGCGCCATTGGGATTCGAGGAAAGCATACCCTCCACGGGGGTGTTCCCACGGGTCACAGGCACACCAGCAGACCTAGGGGACCTCAGTGAGTCGGTGGCCAAAATTGACGAGTGGCAAAACTGGCCATCAGCAACGGAGGAGAAGGCCGACCTGCAACGCCTGGTTAGGGANAGGCTTCTGCGAGATCTCCAGGGACGCAGACGATGCCCGTGCAAAGCTGGGAGGCGATCCGGTTCTCAGCAAGCTGGGCGTCGTCGTGAAGTTCCAGGGCGAGCAGCAGGTCAAGAAATCCCGTATAATATGGGACCTTCGTGAAAGCGGCGTGAACGAGCGTTGTGACCCTGCAGAACGTGTGATATTACCGCGGCTGCTTGACGTGGTTATGGATACCATCCGCATTCTTCGGAAAGATGGGTCCGCCACGTTTGCGGCGGTGGACATCCAGGACGCGTTTCACAACGTGCCAGCAGGCAGCGATCGCAGATTCACAGTCGCTTCAGCGGAGATGGAGGATGGGAGCATGGCCTACATCATCTACAATGTGCTGGTGTTTGGGTCCAGATCAAGCCCTACACTGTGGGGCAGATTTGCAGCCCTCTTGGGTAGGATACTTGCATGCACGGTGCAAGAGGTCCAAACCCACATCTATGTGGATGATCCCATCCTGT
>BGPT01000321.1:197101-237291 GCA_003297045.1 Symbiodinium sp. clade C Y103 | reverse complement strand
TCATCCTGCGACTCTGAATGGCAATCGTGTTTAAAACACCGCTCAGCTTGCTGCTAGGAGGGTGGGTGGGTTTAGTGACGAAACATGTGATGCATTGTTATATATTATATATTATATATATTATATATTAAATATATATATATTATATATTATATATATATATATATTATATATATATATATATTATATATTATATATATATTATATATTATATATATTATATATATATATATATTGTTATATAGAAAATTACTTACTTATATACCTAGACCTACCAAATACCCAAAACAAATATCAAAGCTACTATGTAGACTTTGGGGCAAAAACACCATGATAAACTCACCTCTGCTACGACCTCAGACCTCAGCTATCGCGTCCTGCGCGGCGCAGGCGGAAGCGAAGCCGAAGCCAGAGAAAGAGAAAGAGAAAGGCGGAGCGAAGCCGCCGAAGGGCTGGCGACCTCAGTGTGGTTGAGCCGAGCAGCCGTGACTTTTGGTATAGATATGGTAGTAAGGTACTTTGAGAATATGTGTTTATACGATGGTAACATTGGTAACACAGCATCTTGGTGACTTTTGTTTAAGTTTATGTAAATATAACTAAATATTTAGATCCTCCAAATAGCCTGTGAACTGTAGTGCTTGTACCATTTTTTGGGGTATTTGGAGCGTCTAGGTATATATGGTAACCCCAAGAAGAGAACAGAAAAGATGAGTGAAGATAGATGAATCCGCACTATTTTGATGTCCCAGCTGTTTTGATGTACCAACCAAGGAATTCCATCAGTGCCATCACCTTTCCATTCGTTAGCTGAGGTGAGCAGTATAGACAGTACAGAGTTTGAGTACATTTTCTATATAGGTCCTGCTAATGATTATACTCCAAGCATTCACAATGGAATCCACAGAACGGCATTTACTGGGTATGGACATGGTCGTAAGATGTCGTAAGTCTGTTGATGGTAAATATAATAGCTTCAATTGGCAATTGGAGGTTTTGCTCCACTTTTTTCGGACTTCAGGTCACTGACGAAGGTACCCAGTGGATACTTAATCTGGCAACTCTGAAAAGACTCTGAAAACATTATCTATTGATGATGACCTTTCCCAAATGGTCTCAGGAATGGAATGAACATCCTTCTTGAGTTGTATCAAGAGAACAGATAGAAATGAAACATGTTGAGTAAAGCCTTGCGGATTGGACACTTGATAGACCCTTGTGGTTTGATTCAAGCCTTCATTTTATTGTGGACGCTCGCTTTTTGGGTGTATCCCCTGTACATGGTTTCTTTTGTGAATCAATCAGAATTCATTAAGCCATGACCACAAAATGCTGCAACTCCCAAGGAAGCCTCAGCCGAAGAGGGGGCAATCATCATCCCTGTCTTGGCTGAGGTAAGTCTGGAAAGTCGGACAAGAAGAAAGAGCAAGACGATCTTTTTGGGGCCCGGGGCCCCCAGGAAGCCCTCTTCGGGCGGCAGAAGGATGGAACCCTGAGTCCAAGACCCTGTTTCTATCCCTGGATGCGATGTTTCATGGGCAACCATAGGGGTGGTTGGCTGCTTTTTGACCCTGATGGATGTGACACCCATACATTTATTCTCAAGAGCACTACACTTACATAATCATACACATGCGTGCATGCTTACTAACAGTTGTTTAAATGCGTCTAACATGTTTTTAAGTTTTATAAATGCTTCATTTTTTGTTATGCTTACACTTTGTTTATGCTACCTTACGCTGTTTCATGTTTACGAACTGCTGGTGAAATCCAGACCATTTATCCTCAATCGATCAACGTGGGAAGGGCATGTGACCCCCATCGCACATGGGAACAGCAAGTGCCGACATATTTTTCAGCAAGTGTGTGTATGATATTTGCAGCCACATAGCCCATATCGAACCTCATTTTGAACCAAAGGAGTCGGAGCCTTTTACTATGACTTGAGCCAAAGGCTTGCTTATGAATCCATCTGAATCCCAAAAAAATGATGTGAAAATCCGAGCACCCTCAGCATGACTGTCAGAATGGTGACCTTACTGAACACTTCGTTCCCGTCTTTCGGGGTCCCGCGGGATGGTCCGAAAAATATGGCACCCCACATGGTCATCAAATAAGGATTCAAATAATGTCAGGGAACATGATGATTCACCATGATTCACCATGATTCACCATGATTCACCATGATTCACCATGATTCACCATGATTCACCATGATTCACCATGATTCACCATGATTCGCCATGATTCGCCATGATTCGCCATGATTCGCCATGATTCGCCGTTGCGTTTTGGCTCCCCCAGACTTCACCCTGTGGCCAGTCCATCCCGAACGGCAGGCCATCCCTGCGGATTCCCCCTTTTCCAAAGTCGGCAGCTTGAAAGATGTCGTCCGGGACCCCGGGAGGTCGGCATCTGGAAGCCATCCAGGTTCTCCAGGGCCTTCTTTCGTGGCACCATAGATTAGGGGGATCATGGGGGATCATTCCGAAATGGCGAAAAAAATTAAGATTGGTGAATTGTAATTTCTCCCACATTTATGTATATATATATATATACATATAGCTTTTTCACATTAGCCAACACTTTGATAAGTAATGATAGTACATTAGCCAAGCTGAAATTAAAGATATTTTTCAGGAGAACACTTGGATATTTGGAACGTGGTTTGGATCTGCTACTTTGAACATCTCTTTGGGTGTCCCAGGATTTCACAGCTCTTCAAGGGACACCCCATGAATGGACCATAGTGCAGAGTTTGTTTTGCGCAAATCCACAAACATGAGTACAAATCATGTCTATAATTATAATACATAAGCATATATACAGTAATATACAGTATGTATATATATATACAATATTTGAATTCATATATGTACTATATAATATTTAATTCATGAGTGTAATTATACTATATTATATGTTATCATATTATATTATATCACAGTAGATTATATTATATTATATCATATTATATTATATTATACTATATTTTGTTTTATTTTACTATATTTTGTTATATTATATTATATTATATCATCATACATAAGACTTAAGTGAATTTGTTTTCCCAAGTGACCCGCATTTCTTGCTGGATTATTTCCCCTTGCTGAATTGTTATACCTTTGCATTATGTACCCAGGACTCACATTTTTTTTTTTAATAAGCCGTATACAGTATTCTATCCTACTTAGATTGTAGATATACGATATATGTGTATACATACCATATATCAATGTCATAGTTTCAGATGTATATGTAGACTGCATTTTCGGTCATTTCGGTGTCACTTGTGGCGTGTCTCGTTCAGGTCGGCGACCCGGAGGCAACCACAGATCTGTTAATACATAAGCTGAGACTGTTGGGTCCTCAGTCATCGCCACGTGGGGTTGCGAGTTATGATCCACTAGTTAATACGTTGATTGACGGCTTCATGAAGGGACTTATACTACCCAATTTTTGATGTCATAGTAGGGAAACTGATCAACCGTTGTGAATAGATTCACCGGTTGCGGATTGTGATAACCCACAATAGGGATTCCTATGAACCAACTAGTAGGGATGGGATAGGGATATTTTTTCATGGCTCGGGATGAATCAAAGCCGACGAAATCCTCAAGTTATACCAATTTCCACCATCATTTTTTGGGGATGAAGATCTATTTACGAACTATTCTGGACCATATCCCAGGAGAGCTATTTGATTTAGTAGGGATGCTAAACTGATAAACCATCAATTTTGGGGAAACCCATGTTCAGACAAACCCGAATTTCATCACATTTTTGAACATTTAAAACATCACCTGTTTGGATTGTTGTTGGTAGTGATTCCTCTCTTGGGTGATGTTCAATGAGTCATTTAAGACCACCCTTATCAGCCTCACTGGCACGTTTTTGCAGGTTTTTTTAGCGGGAAATCTCACCCATCAGTCTTTCAACCACATTTTCCCTTAAATCCAATGAGCGAGTTGTATCGTTTCTGTTTTCTATAGTTCAATGTAGCCTTCAATGAATTCTCAGTGAGGGGTCCACAATCATGAAACCACGTACAGCAGGCATGGTTTATGATTGCGGATGTCACATTAATCATGTAGTTATCGGTGGACATTATGTTCACCGATGGTTGCCTGTATCCAACTGATTGATTTCTTCAGGTGGCGAATTACCAAGACGTCTCAAGGAATCATTTTGTTTGCCCTCTGGTAATCAAATATGGCTGGCTGGGAAATTGGCTATAAATGGAGGTGTTATCATGGCAAAAAATCTATAAAGGGTGAATTTATATGTCTTCATTATGCTTACATGTGTTCAGAAGGACCCTTCGTTGATGGCGGCACATGGGTTTGCATCAGCCACTCCAGAGACGGTGCAGAGGTGTGAGGAAGTCTATAACTTTCAGAAAGATGATTGCATGTCAGCAGCCTCAGTTTTCTCAGCAATCCTAAGTTAACATGGCCACCGGACCTGTGGTTGGCCGACTGAGTGGGGATTGGTCGGAATCCCACTCAAAGGGGATATGGAATAAATATGAATAAGTACATATAAATACGGTGAATACCGATCATATCTGGTCAATTGATCATACTGGTAAAATGAATAGTCAAATGAGGTGTTTATCAGTAGAATCTCAGCCCCAAGACTAGCATCGCAGCCTACACTTTTGGGTCCTCCAAGTCCACTGTGCTGCCAGTGGCTCAGTACCATACTACTCCTGGAGATGAAAATAATCTTTGGACCTAGAACCCTACAAATACCCCCCAAAAATGGTGAACATAATCACTAAGATTTATGGGGTAAAACTGTAGAACATGTTTAAGGGTACAAATGGAAGGTCTCGGGAGCTCTCTTTTGACAGAACAATGATGAAACATGATTTCCAAATATGCGAATTGAACCATTAAACTCCATTGAATCTCCCTCATCTCTTTAGAACATGGGTGGAGATGACTGGGAAGAGGGGCGAGGTTTGTCACTACCTAGAAAACGGATTCATTTTCGGTTCCTTGGTTGCTGGCACTGGTCTATATCTTAGCATGTGAGAATTCGTTTGAGCAGAGTCCAAAACCTCTCTGTATGTCACTTCATGTGGTTGGAAGAGAATGAGTTGTGTGATATGACTGCCAGCCTAAGCAAGAACAGGTCTTTCATAAGGAGAAGTAAGCATTCTACGTAAGCAAACCCATTCGGCATCCGCATTTCATCACAGGTTCCGGACGCCGCTCAGTGAGTTTGCACGATTATCCTAGTTCATTTGCCTTTTTTTGGACACAGACTTATGACTCGGGCCATGGTTGCACATCTTTTCAAAACCAAATGAAACTTGAGGTTGTCTCAATAAATCATTGATAATCATGGTTTATATCAGTTCATATCATCATTTTCCCCATTTTCCCCAAATAAAACACCTGCTTTTAAAAAAGTGGGCAGCGGGCCAATCCTCAAAGTCCATCGGCGCATCCCAAGGCCTGAGAAGGAGGGCAAGCGTTTGACCCTCCTTGAAATCTTGGCCTATTGGTTGGGTCCCCCAGTGGACTCAGCGCCTTCAAGGGATTTCACAAAGTGTACCGTTTTCCCATTGACATAACCATATGACATAACCATATGACATAACCATGTACCCACGTGGAAACCACGTGTACTGTATCGTTTTTTTTCCTTATGCAATCTTCCCTTGCTGCTCGTCGCCCCTTTCGCAGCGGGGGTGTCAGCCAGCACAGTGCTGATTCTCGTGTGGGTCAAAATTGAGGGCCTTCAAATCGAATGTTTCATCTATAGAATCCCCTTGGGGATGGATTGGAGACCCTTGAATTCCTAGAGACCCTTGAATTGAGCAAAATAGTTCATCTCCTAGTTTCAGGTCCCACCTTTGCTACCTCTTGGATCTCCAAATATTTTTCTGACCCCGTCCAAGCTGCTGAGGCCCGTTAGTGAGCAGAAGGAGAATGGGAAGGATGAACTTCCCATGAAGAAGAAAAACAGCAAGCCCCTGGGATTTGGTCTGACCGCACCTGCAAAACAAATGTGGAAAACCCACAGAGAATTTGGTAATCCCCGACAGTTTTTCCTTTTCTTGTTTGAGTGCATGTGTCCCACTTAAAATGGATAAAAGATATCATAAACAGGGAGGTGTCGCCCTTTTCAGATACAGACATTTGGGGAAAGCTTGGTTTGGGTGAAGATTCGGCTGGATCATTGAGGATCGTCACATTTTTTGCCAGTTGTGTTTGATGATGTTTGACGAATGTGGTAAACCCTTGCTGCCATAAACTTATAGAAACTTAGCATGACTAGAGATGGCATGGTTTATAGAAGCCATTTATATATGCTGATTTTGGGGATGTTTTATGGCATTGTTGGGAGTTGGGGTTGAGTCCTGGTCCCAGGCCCACCAAAATAGGCCCCAATCGATGAGGGCTAGAAACACAACAAAGAAAAGAGACGAGATCATCAAAATACAGCGGAGGATTTCTTCTATGTCTCAGGGACCTTGTTGTTTTTTGAGGGGCCCCTTGTTTGCAATAATATTTCAGGTCCGTGAAACTAGCTATTTGCTCTGGCAAAGCAGAGGTCAAAAACACAAGCCAAAGTCCTAGAATATTTTGAAGCGTATCACAAGACTTGGCTCATATACGAAGTTTGATTGGTGGGTTCATTGTTCAAAGATATCACCGGGTCACCCATATTTGGGATTATTATCCCCAGTGGTAAATATGTTTGCGTTGGGTTGAGTCCAAGAATCTCAAGGAACTAAACCACAAACATGTTTTTTTACGCGTATTGTTGCATCTTGGTGATTGTTGATGAATGTATATAGATATGTTTTTCCTTTGTTCATGATTTTCTAAGGCTATCCATAGATTCCATACAGTACATCTATTTGTTACATGATTTAAAGGCCATTATGTTGGTTTATAATTTAATTGGGCATCAATTGTATGAACCACCACGAACCACCCTTTCCCAAGCTTTTTTAATGGCCAGAAATTGCATAAAACATGATAAAGCCAATTTGTATCACGTTGTTCATGGCCATGGCCATAATTTTAAAAGCCACGTTTTTTCATGTCTGAAATGATTTGAAGGCTGCAAAGAGTTTTAAACACCATCAAACACCGTTTTTTCATGATTTTAGTTGCCATAAATTCTATCAACCTAGTTTTTTCCATGGATTTTCATGGCCATGAATTCCATCCATAACCGGGAAACACCACAGCTTCTTGCAGGGCAGCTGGTGCGAGTCGGCGGGCCAAGCTTGTTGTCTTTTTGTTTACATGTCTTTTGAAGCTGAAAATAGGAATATATCATAGCAAAAAAAGTGCAGGAGGTCTAAGCCTGGGTATGAGTGGGAAAGCCTGGCTGTCACCATCCCTAGGTCATCACCATTTTCATTTTCATGGTATTTCTTTAGCCATCCCGATCATCCCCATAGCTTTACTGCCCCCTTTGCCTGAGATTGATTGGGATCATGTCATTGAAGATTTTGGCACTTCGCCTGGCCATTTTGCACAGACTTCATCGGTCTTGGACATCCAAGGGTGGCCATGTTTGCGTTCTCAGGGTACTGTTGAGCCATCCATTCTTTTGGGGGGGGGGGCAGCTGTCGTTTCGAGGCAGAATCCTTCCTATACTTCACAGCATTGCGACGAAATCTTGTCGTGTCGACGAAATGATCCAAGGGGGCTTCAAAAAGGACCTTCGTAAATTTGGGCAAACGCATTGTCATTTTTCGTAAATTTGGCTTTTTGTTTAGATCCTAAACACATGTCTAAACATGTCTAAACCATTTGGCAAGCCATCTTTGGCCTTCACCATGGGTTCTGGAACATTTTCGTCAAGCGGATGGGGGCTCAACCATTGCTTCAGCACTGGCACTGAGGCTATGTTCCCTGAAATCGTGGCCAGTCATATCCAGCAAAATTGAAATCACCATAGGGATTCCGAAATTAGACATCCAGTATTTAACATACTATTGACATCCAGTAAAAATCCAGTAATATCCATTTTTTTATAAATCTGAATGGGGTTCCAAGTCTTTGGATATCAGATTTAAAAAACGGCTTCAGAGAAGTTGGGGTAGTAAGACACCCCTGGGGCAATTGTCAGCCGATTCTCAGCCTTGGGGTGGTTCGTGATACTTCATCCTATTCATCTTTTGTATCCCCAAACCTACTGGTTGCATTTAGGGTTCCCATATCAAATGAGTGCACAATTCTCACTAGACCCTTCTGGTACAAATTCATATATTTCATTTGTTGTAAATTTTCATTTGTATCCATTTGTTGCATTTGATCGTTATCCACTGCTCAACTGACGAATATTATTTCATTGGTTTGAGGGAAAATGTTGAGAACCCTGTAGTTGATAAGAGATTTCTTCAAATACTGCAGATCGTCCCCATTGAAAATCTCGGGCCCCTCCTATCCCCTCCGTGTTCCCAAGATGGGGAAGATTCCCGAGAGCTGGAGATGAGCAGCGGGGCCCAATCTTCGCAATCCTCATCAAGGCCTCCCGGGATGCCCCAGGTGCATAAAATGGGTTTGTACTCCCTAATTTGTCAGATCGTTTATCATCATGTTTTCCCATTGAAATTGCAACTTTGGGATACTTTGGGGATATTTTGGGATACAGGTACAGTATATACCCTCTGGTTATTTAACATAGCTATGGAAAATCCCCTATCAAAAATTAGCCATTTTCCATGGCTATGTTAAATACCCAGAGGGTAGATGTATAGTTATACCGTTCCCCTTGTTTGGACAACCAATTTACCTCCGATGGAGCCCCCCCTTAAAAATGCCCAATTGCTAGTTGTTTTTTTGTTTGTAAAGTAGAGGGTTCTATTGCAGGAATATATGATAGGTAGGGTGAAAGAAGCCAGGAATTCTGAATACCTATGAACCAGCCAGTACAATGGGATGCAATCATGCCATAGGGGTATGTTTAATGGCTCAAGTGAGCGAAATGAGGATGAATCGACATTTTTACCCAGGAGGCAACACGTGCGTACACCTGAAACAGTTGCTTTATTGTTGGGTTTTGCGTATCAAGACGGATGGATCCAACTGAAGTTAGTGAAATAGTCATCCTAAGTAGCCAGTACTGGTAATTCCTGAGAATTGGGATGATCGCGCCCAGGGCCCCAAACATCAGTGGGATGCAGTGAGATGAACTGGGATACTCTCCAGTTCACATCTCACATAGCATTGAGAAACGATGGACCTCAATATCCCACATTGCTATGTAGTTTCGAGATATTACCTCGAAGCATTTTGACTTAGGAGCTAAGTTGACTGGAAGATCTCATGTCTCAGTGGTTTCAACCTCAAAGAAGTTGAGAACAGCAAACTATTGAATCAGGTCCAAAGCAGGAGCGATTTTCTCACAGATGTTGAAGATTCTTCTTACTGGCGCTTAGTAGGGAATGGGGGTTGCTGACCTATAATCATTTTCATAATCATCCCAGCAACCCTCATTCCCTACTAAGCACTAGTAAGTTGTTTGCCCATCGTCCCAAACTGGGATATCAACTTTCAAGCCTGAGTGTTTTTTGTTTGATATCCACATATGTATTATATAAGATTGTATAAGTACATCAACTACATGTATCATCAACTTGTATCATCTTGTATATGTATATATATATATATATCATGTTGTAGATATATATATATATATATTTATATTCTGTATATATCATATCTCATTAACCTGGGTAAATGATAATGACCTCACTTTGACCTCACTTGAATCATTTTTTCTAAGGAGAGCCATCCCCAAATGATCCCAAATGGCCTCAATTCAGGTTAGTGAAATATGTATGCCATTTTATACCCAGATACGTATCAGCCATTTTTCAGAAACTCAGGGCGTACGGTCTCCAGCTGGCAGCCGCCGCTGTAGGGAGCCCCGTGAAATTTAGTGAAATCTCAAGGCATTTGAAAGGGGAAAATATGGGAAGACTATGGGAAGATATGGGAACATGTTGGAAACATGGGAAACAAATCAAAACACATTGGAAAATGGGGCACATTAATGTGAAACTGAGACCATGATAAACCCATCGGAAAACTTGGACAACATCGGTTTTTTTGATGCAGGATAAACCATTGGATTTTCGGAGTTTTTTTTTTGGGGTGGAAACCTGTACTGTGTGGAAAAATAGGTGGAACTCTAAACTCATTGAACTGAATCTGACTGGATCTATCAAGTGCTTCATTGAAACTCGTCTTGTAATAGCTGGAGTTTCAGTGGAACCAGAGGTCTTACCATGGGGTTTACCATAGAAAATTTTCCCAGTGATGCTTAGCAGGGAAGTCATCCCAAGACATGGCCAAATAAATCTGGTCACAATCGGGTAAATCGTGGTGGAATGGATGGTTATGGTAGGTTGATGGATTTTTTTTTCAACTGTCCATGGAGGGTTCAAGCACACCGAACTATTTTTAGCTGAGCAACTAAGCGCAGGATAAGACCTTGTTTTTGTCACCCAAACATGGTGGTTCTTCGACCCATTTAGGATCATGTGAGTCATGTGAGATCACAATTGAAGGGCTTGGGTAAGATTCTTCCTATATATGGGCACCAATCTGCGATGGCGTGCCAAAGTCAAACCCTAAATGGGAAAGAATTCAATGAAGGTCGTAGGACCGTCTCGTCAAACATCAGTTAGGGTTTAAAATCTCGCTTAGAATTAGTTGCCTTCAAGTTTCGTTGGAACTGGATAGCTGGTTGGTGGTTCTATTTATTGCTTCCTATGATCTTCTCGACTTGACCAAGGACTGCGGGGACTGTTCGGCAAACGCACGCAGGATATTCCCCAATGGATTCGGGTGTCCACAAGATTTCACATAGCAATTCCAAACAGATAGAAAACAATATGCCCTCTCGTAATCAAACATGGCTTCCCGGAAAATCCCCGATTTATCCTCCATCGATTTTTGGGATTCCCATGACAGCCATGTTTGATGACACCGGAGGGTACAGGGACCCACAAATCCATCCACTTTGGCCTCACATTATCTCACAGATGTATCACCAACGTTGCATCACTAACGTTGCATATCTCTGTGTATATATACATATATACATAATTATATATATATATACACATGACATGGTCAAAACATGGCTTATTTTGCCATGAAAGGGGATTGTCATGAATCCATTAACAAGGAATTAAAAACCCATTGTAAGGATTCTGATTGTGGGATGGATTGCCTTGTCTCATATACCATGCCATGTTTTGACCATGGCACATACATTATATTATATTCCACATATCTGGCTGAATTACATCGACGTCACTGCATCGTCACTTTAGATTACGGTGAGGATTAGGAGGATCATCCTCAATTGTCAAATGGTTCTGCTTCAGGTTGGTGAATTATCATAATTTGCAATCATATTATGTATGTATTATTTCATTATATATATGAAATTATACATATATATATATACATACATACATATACAATCATATACATATGAATATAATAAAGCTTTAACATTCGCCAGCAACAAAAATGTGGGCCGCATGTTCAAAAACTCAGCACCTCAGGAGAGCCAAGGGGTGAAAATCAGAAGCCGATCTAAAGATGACGAATGACCAAGCCCGAAAAGCTCATGTTTAGATACAGCCTCTGGTAATCAAACATGGCAATGGAAAATCCACCATTTATATGGGATTTTCCCATTGAAACCTCCATTTATAGGGAATTTGCAATTGCCACGTTTGATTACCGGAGGGTATATATATATAGATATAGTAAGACCAAGAGCAGTAAGAAACTCTGTCTTGAAAATGTGGATTTTAGGTGATTCTAACTGTAATAGATGTATCTCCGCCCCTCAAATTGGGTGCTTTCTCCTCAAACCGCAAAGCAGCTGTTCGATTCCTTATGTAAGCGATGACGACTGGGTTTGTCAAAAGGGTACCTCCACATTGGGAGGTCACTTTTTTTCCCCCGATTGTATATCATATCTGATGGCCATTTTGGCGAGATGACCCATTTTCAGACCCAAATCATATCGAGTTGGTTATATATCCCATGAAGTCTCATGAAAAGTCCTAAGTCCCATAAAATGCCACGAAGTCCCATACAACTCCCCTTAACGGAAAAGAATGATGGGATTCGTAAGTCAAAGGTTTCATTGAAAAATTCACATAAGTGCCAGATTAAGTCCCATAAAAGTCCAACAATCAAAAGTGCCACAATCAAAATTGGTCATCATGGCTGGCCCCAGGTGAGAGTCGTGAAGTCCAACGCATTCCGGACGCTCATCCACAAAGAGCGTTTCTTGGACCCTGCGGAGAGTATTGTTTGGCTGCCACTTTCCAACGTTTCCATGACTGGGGATGGTAAACATAGCACCCATGTATGTATATGTATATATATATATGCTTCCGTGTCCCGTGTTGCTGGCCCCCCCCCCCCCCCCNTAATGTAATGTAATGTAATGTAATGTAATGTAATGTAATGTAATGTAATGTAATGTAATGTAATGTAATGTAATGTAATGTATGTCTGTATGTATGTATATATGTATGTATATATGTATATATGTATATGTATGTATATACTAGTATATATACATACATATATTTGGTTGGGGATGGTAGACATGGCATTAGGTTTAGTAACATGAGGAAGATTTACCCTCCTGTAATATCTGTGAAGATAGAAAAACATGTGGAAAACCCTTCATTCAAGTAGATCAAACGGGAAACCATGGGTTGTCCAAAGATTACATCTATGTTAGTTTAGGCTAGGGCAATAGCCCACATATCATCACATTGGATAGAATGTAACTGCTTTAGAATTGGTGATTACATATGGGTAACCAGGAAACTATTCCGAAAAACCTGGCAGGTTGGTGAAGTTTTTATCTCCATGAAAGTATCCATCAGAGCGGGCGCTCCCGACACACCCAGACTGCAAACGGGCGTCCTACTTGGGCGACTTGGAGGATCATCCCAGTGGAAGATATAGATGGAATTGAAAGGACTTGGTAATGGGGGTTACTAGTGGTTACTAACCAGACACTAAGCGGGCTGATCCTCCAAGTAGTGAATGATGTGAATGGTGAGTAACCCACGTATTTCTTGGAATATGGCTATGGGTCAAAATGGAAAACACCTGTGGGACCACAGGTTGACTTGTCTATTTTTGGAGTTAAGATTATTACTGTAATCATCCAATTATTGGGGTACCGAATCTTGACCCATACATACCCATACCAGTATCTCTCAAAACTGGGCTACAAAATGGTGATTACCCTCTGGCCCGCACTGGCTCATCCAAGCCTTGGGTCTTCTGATCCCTAAAATCCCCGATTTCGTTTGATCAGGGTACGAGTAGTCAGGATCCAAGGGGTAACTATACTTGGAGGATATCCCAAGTAGGAAGTGGTTATAGTAACTAGGTGTAGAATCCAGTTGTAAATGGGATAACTCCATCGTTGTTTGGGGGGAAGTCCTCCGGATTTGGCGTTTCTTTTCGCCATGTCGTTCAAACAAGGCAGTCCCATGGACGCGCTGGACGGAGAGGATGATGAACCGTACTTGGAGCCAGTCGCTTGCTCAGTTCAGGTTCGTTTTTTTACCATCACCACCTGTTTCTGACGATGGGATTTAATGGGGAGATAGCAAATTGACAGGGAAGTACAAATTAACTAACAATTAGAGATATATAGAGATATAGGGTATGATTGATGGAATATCATCATTTGGTAAACCCAATGCCATAAACTGCCATCCAACCTATTTCTGGTGAACTTGGGGATGGTTTCTGGCATTGGGTTTCCCACTCTAGAGTAGTTTTTGGGAAATCACCCATCTGGGTAGGTTGTAAGGACCTCACATCGCAACGTCACTGGAATGAAGGTTAGGATTGGGGCAATCTATTCGCAGAGCATGGTAAGTACTTCATCATTTTTTCAGCTCGCTCATTAGATGAATTCTTTCAAGTAGACCTTACCTTCCATTCTGGCTCCAAAATTTCGCATTTTTTTGCAAGTTTCGATCGGACCATTTGGACACTTCAAAACAGCCAACTACAACCAACAAAATTCGCTGGAGATGAAAAGCGAATACATGTGACAAAAAAACAAAAAAATGAAAGTTTTCCTTTGTGTTTGGCATGTTTAGCAACAAGAACGTGTCCTTATTTTTTTCCATGAGTGAACCGTTGAAGTTGTGCTTGTGTCAGGTTTGGAATGCATCTCAAGAGGAATCAAACTTGGGGCCAAGGAGAAAGGACATTTCATCGAGACGACCACCCAAATTTAGACGGTGAGTAGGGAAGGATAAATTGAGGTTCTAATAGGTTCTAATGGGAAAATCATCTATAAATGGTGGATTTTCCATTGCCATGTTTGATTACAGGAGGATATGTAATAGTGAGTGTATATTCTGAGTATAGCACGATTGAATATCCCAAGATAACCATTACGCAAGAGAGGGTGTGGCAACGCTCACCATGTCCCACACTTGTTGAGGAAAAGATGGATTGCACTAAGCAGGACATAGCAGGACCAGTTTCTGGATTGGTATAGCAGGACATCTGGATGACACGGGTGAGGTTTCACGAGTAAAACCCCCCGCGGACCTGCCCTGAGACCTGGCCCCATCTGGAGTTGGTCTACGATCTCTTGCAGAAATTGCTGCAGACGAAGGTGCCGACCCGCAAAATCTGTAGGTCAAAACAGATGCAGAGCTCTGGCTGGTGAGGTAGAACATGGTGGAACACCAGCACCAGCCCATATTGCCAGTTGAAATGTGGGAAGCGTTGGACTGAATGATCAAAATTTCAGCGACCTTTCACAGGAAATCTTGTATAATAATCTAGTTGAGTTGAATCGATTTTGAACTCATTTGTACTACCATGTACAACCCAATGCAACCACAGGCTGCAGTAGAAGCCTATCCTTTCACTTCAGCCGATCTCCATGCTGTAGGAGTTGGAATCCAGTATGGCTACAGAAGCCGGATTGGCCGGAGCCCCGAGTTGTGGCATGCTGTGCTGAGCTGGCTGAGCTTGGTAAGTTGAGTTGTCATGCTTGATGTTTCGCTGGATGAAATGGAATGAACATGCAACGTGAATGAACTTGACTTTTCGTGGTGTCATTTCTTTTGAAAGATGTAAAATGTGTTTCGTTTCCCCACGTCCGATGATTGTCCCACCTCTTTTTTCGGGCATCATCACCGTGCCGGTGACCAACGATCATTTTTCTCTTGTCTCCGAGGTAAGAGCTATTGATGGTAATAGATGGTAATGGTTGATCCAATGATATCCAATCTATATACCCTCCAGTAAACCAACATAGGGATTGAACATGCCACATTTATAGATGAATTACCTACTAAACATGGTGATTTTCCATGGCTATGTTAGTTTACCGGAGGGAAACTGACTCCTGAGATCAGTCAATCAGGGCATCGTTGTGGGGATAATAGCAATGATAGATTCAGTATTTACTGTATATGATATGATATGTTATAACATCATATAATATCCATTGATAGATGATTTCCCATTGAAACCTCCATTTCACCATGAATAGTGGGATATAATGGGTTTCAAATGATCATGGTTTTTCAACGTTTTTCAACCATACCTGGGATGATTGGAAAATGACAGACACAAACCTAGAGCTCTTTTGCGCCCAGCGGCTCCGCAGCGGTTGCAAAAGCATGGGTTTTGCTGGTTCCTCTGGATTCAGCAGTTGATGCCGACGTTGATCCGGTCTTCACATGACCTTGCATGGCAACATGTCTTTACGACATCGCCAACCTTTCAGCAGTGCATGCCAGATATTGTGGATCAAGCACTGTACCAGTTTTCTCCTGCCACCAGAACCGTTGCTGATCGTACAGCACCCGCTGTGCCAGTGTCTCCAGCAGCCCCGTTTGAGCTTCTTGGCGCCACACTCAATGTTCTTGCATTGGACAAACTTGATGGCGACAAAGAAGTGGGACGAAGATCAGGGTCTCGTACGGTTCGACTAGATCATCAGTTCCACAACAAAGGTATTCACCTAGCTGGCCTTCAGGAAACTCGAACTCGGGCAAATTTGCTTCTGATCATTACAGCATTTTTGCGTCCGGATGCCTTGGACCAGCTGCTGCCAGACTGGGGTGTGAATTCTGGGTTCATAGAACTAAATCCCTTTTTACCTCTCCAACTGGGCAATCCATTCCGCTTGGTGCCTGCACATCCTGCGTGTTGCACAATGATGAAAGGCGTCTGTTTGTTCGATTTGAATCAGGCCCTTTTCGACTGACAGCCATTGTCTTGCATGCTCCTTGCCTTCCCAAGTCTCAAGGGGATGGCCGTCGCCCGGTTGACACCATCCTTGATTGTTGGGAAGTCACCAGTATGCACTTCCGTAGTTTGGTCCAAGACACTATGGCGTGGCTTAGCGTAGATGCCAATGCCACCCTGGCCATGAACGAAATGCCTGGGGTAGGAACTTTTGGCTCGGAAAAGCCCACGCCTGCTACTGAAGCTTTTGAGAAATTCATTCACAGTCACGGCCATTGTGTTCCATTCACTTTCAGTCACATCCATCAGGGACCGCATACCACTTGGACTCACTCTTCTGGCAAAACCACACGAATTGATTTCATTTTGGTCAGTCAGACATTGTTTGAGTTGGTAAGTTCATCCCATGTTTGGACTGATTACGACGGTACCTTTTCTCATGAAGATCATTTGCCTGTATTGGTCCGTCTTCAGGGCTGGCTCCAGATGTCAGACCAGCACCCCCGCATTGCGTGGGATACGATGGCACTCTTGGACCATGACAGATGTTCTCAGTTCCGAGAGGCCCTGACCAGCCTTCCCATTCCATGCTGGGAGACCGATATTGATGATCACTGTCGTATTTTCGAGGCCAACGTACTCCAGCTCGCTCAACAGTTCTTCACTCGGACCACAAAGCAACGCAGTAGGCCCAAACTGTCCTCCGCAACCCTTGAAGCCATAGCATTCAAACGCCACGTTTTGGATGTTGGCCGCGGCCTGTCCCTTATGGTTGATCCATTGTATAAGGAGTCCCTCAAGGCGTTGGAAAAGGACATTCGTGCCAGGGTGCTCCAAGATCTACAGGTGTTTTACGATCAGTTATTGGTTCACCTGCAACAGGCAGATCAGTTGGCCGATCAAAAGCAGTTGTTTGCACTTCTCCGCCGGTTTGGTCACAAATCTAGTCGCAAGCCAGCCACAGGAAGACCACTGCCTCTCTTGCACACCACGGATAATGTGCCTGCTACTTCCTTTGCGCAGCAACAACAGATCTGGCTTGAGCAATTTGCACGCATCGAAGCAGGAGCTTTGTGTGAATGGAACACCTTGCTGTTCCCTACTAGGCCTTCTTCACTCCCATGCGATTTGCAACAGCCTCATGTGTTTCCCACAGAGTGGCAGATTCAGGAAGGTATTGCAAGTCTCAAA
This sequence comes from Symbiodinium sp. clade C Y103, assembly GCA_003297045.1. NCBI lineage: Eukaryota > Dinophyceae > Suessiales > Symbiodiniaceae > Cladocopium > Cladocopium sp. clade C. The sequence goes on along the minus strand of BGPT01000321.1, from coordinate 219,838 downwards.
AGTGGCAAGGCACCAGGTCCCAATAGGCTTACGCCTGAAATCATCAAAGCTGCCGGCCCAGTTTTTGCTCGTGCATTCTTGCCGTTGATCTGCAAGGCAGTTGCACATGGCACAGAGCCAGCAACCTGAAAAGGCGGGCGCCTCTGCCCCTTGTATAAAGGAAAGGACTCGCCACACAAACCGGAATCATATCGGTCAATCTATATCTCAGATTACACGTCCAAGATCTATCATCGGCTCCTCCGCACTCAGTTGGAGTTCAATTGGGAGCAGGCCATTGAATCCCTCCAGCTTGGGGGGCGTCGCAAGATGGGGACGGATCTGGCGCATCACCACCTGGAAGCGCATTAATCCTGGGCACAGGGGGCTAAGGTCTCGTCTGCCATTGTATTCTTTGACCTTCGAGCGGCATTTTACACTGTGTTGCGACAGGCTTTGACCCCAGGTCCACACGCCACAGATCAGTTGTGCAAGGTCTTGGATCAACTTGGCATTGACCCCCGTCTTGTCCAGTTGTGGTTGTCCCAAGCTCAAGCAGACAACGCCACCCAGGGCATTGATGCCCACCTTGCGTCCCTTATTGACAATGCAATGTCCAACACCTTTTTTGTGATCGATCACGTCTCACGTCCATGCCGTACCCATCGTGGCACCAGACCTGGTGACCCGCTTGGTGATATGACCTTATTATGAAGCTGGTTATGCTGGACGCACGTGATTACGTCATGCAGCATACTGCTGATGTGACATGGATGGGCACACCACAATCCACAACGTCCTTTGCCTCGGCTGACCCCGTACCTTCCGCAGGCTTCTTAGACTTGACCTTTGTGGATGATGCAGCTGTGGCTTTGCATGCTCCTACCCTGCCTGCTGTGGAAAGCCTTATTCATGACGTTGTAGAAGGAATGTTCTGGGCCACACACAAGCGTGGCCTCTACCTCAACTTTGACCAGGGCAAAACCGAACTCCTTCGGAATATTGTCGGCAGAGGGTCCAGATCCCTCAAAGAGCGACCACTGTTTGCAATGGGTCTCCCATGACACCAATTTCATGATTCGCCTTTCACATGCCTACAAACACTTGCGCATATGGATGCAAACACAAGCTCACCATGCCAGAGAGCTCCAGCATCGCTCTTCCCATGGCCAGCTTGGGACACCTTTCCAGGTTCTTTTATCACAAGAAGTACGTGAGTTTAGCCACCAGAAGCAAAGCTTTCCAGTCCCTGTCTTTGTCTCGTGTGATGTTCAATGCCCATGTCTGGACAGCAGTACTGCCGACCTTGAGCGATGGCAAAACCGCATGCGCAAGCCTTTGGGTCTGATGATCAAGCCCATCCTGCGTGGTCTTCCTCCCACTCATGTGGATACATCGGAACTTTTTGCTCTTGCTGGACTTTTGCCGGTTTGTGATCAACTTCATCAAGCTCGCCTTCGGTACTTGCACCGCCTGCTGAAGTACTGTCCTTCAGGACTCTGGACCTTGCTCAGTGCTGGGGAAGCTCTCCCCCACAGCTGGATCGCTCTGTGCCTTGATTTCCTTCAATGGTTCAAGCAATTTTATCCTGCACCACTTCCACCCGATGATGCACAAGAAAGGCATTCCTGGATCACCTTGGTTGCATTGGATCGGTCCTGGCTGGGCAGACTCAAGAAGGCGGGTAAGGTCTGCTTGCAGTTTCGATTAGCAGTGGCCGAGCACAATGATTGTCTGGATCAAGCAAATTGAAGCCACCTTCACGGCAGCCGGAGGGTCGCTGCCTGTTGCACCCCATGTCACTACTCCGTGCGGGCTTGGGATCAATGCGATCGGACTTTTCCTAGTAAGCGTGCCCTCGCATCCCATTCAGCCAGGGTTCACGGCTATCGGCGGATGGTCAGATTTTTTGCAGTTGATGACATTTGCAATGCCTGCTGCTGCAAATTATATCACACCCGCCGACGGTTCGCAGAACACCTCAAAGATGTGCCTGCATGCTTGGATGTTCTGCGAGCCTGCTTTCCTCCAGTCTCGGATGCGCATGCTGATGAGCTCGAGAAGAAGGAGTTGGAATGCACTCTTCAACTCAGACAACAAGGCTGGTGGGCAGTAAGGCCTTGGCTTCAGTTCGCAAGATCTTTGGACCTTGCCTCCCACCCAAGAACTCGGTGGTTGCCATGGAAATGTTCACCAAGTGGACAGCCCGCCTTGATGCGCCTGGCACGGCCTTTGACCATCTTCAGGGCCATTCATTGAGCTCCCCTCCTGAGCATGAGCCACAGGTTCACTGGTTTAGTGCTGATGTCCCTGCATTCGTCATGCAGTCAGCCTCCGGTATGCAACGTGGGGATGGTCGCATGGCTATGTATGACTTTTCACGCTTCAGAAGAAGACACGATCTCCATGACCTCCTTGATCACCAGGTGCTTGCGAATGGGCAGCAAATTTTCATTATTTCAGTGGACATGTGCCTTCAAAGAGAACACGGCAACCTCGCCACCAGTAGTGCTTTGAAATGGTGGCTGGATCAAGTGAAATCGGGTCTGATATTTGGTGCCGGGGGCGGACCGCCCTGTGAAACTTGCACAGCGGCTCGACCCGTCAGAAGTGGCACATGGCCGCATGGCATCCCCAACATCTCCTTGCGTGAGTGGGCTCAGGTGCACATCGGCAGCCGCCTTATGAGATTCTTGTTGGAAATCATTCTTACGCTGTTCCTTACAGGTGGTTGTGCCGGTATGGGCCCTTGACCGGGACCCAGCCAGTATCTGGGCCAGCTACGCCATCGAACTCCTGAAGTCCATCCATGCTTTGGGTATCACTTCCTTTGACCAATGCGCCTTGGGCGCAACGATCAAGAAACCAACGACATTACTGCATTTAAGGTTGGACAAACTGCGCCATGAGATTTTATTCAGTGGCCATGTTGGCAGATGCCCTCACCATCCCATGCAGCATGTCAAGCTGGTTGGACGTGACACTGATGGATCTTTCAGGACCCCTCGTGGTAAGGTATATCTACCAGGTCTCAACAGAGTAATTGCCAACGCCATTGCCTTTTTTGTCAACTCTACACTGGACATTCAGTGTTGTAGCTCCATTCTGCCAGAGCTATCAGAGTTGCTTTGTACAGATTTTACGGAGGGCGACGTCATCCAGCCGGATTACTATGGCTGAAGACTTTTTCGCCCCCCCTTTTCACACTGCATACACACAGCGTGTTTGCATGCAACCGAGTAGTTAACTCTACAGCAGCGCGAAATAATTGGTTGAAATGATTTGAAATGACTATTCTTTGGGATGGGTTAAAACCACCAATCAGTAGATCATGTTCCCCTATTTAGTTTATCGATTTCCCATTGCACGAATAGATCCTACACGTTCACTGGTGTCATGCTGCCCAAAAATCATGGCTGAAGGGATTTGAGAATGGTCCAGACTTGGAAACTCATGCGGTGGTCACAACAAACCCTCTTTTTCCCTGTGTTCGGGGCTTCAGTGCAAACAGCACAACTGTTGTTTAACGAGTGATTCTGAATCTTCAAACGTTACACTTTATAATGCCCTTTGAAAAACTAATATGATCTAATATAGCTATGGAAATTATGGAAATCACCATGCTTAATTGGGAAATCATCTATAAGTAGGCCATTTTCTAAGCTGGTCTACTGGAAGGTACACATTTGCAGTAGAAATACAAGGAACACTGGTTGGTGGTTGTAACTATGTAACATAATATACAATTGCTTTGTTTTCCATCACCGCCAATTATGATCCAAAAAATTGGATTGAATGATTCACTACACAGATGGGCCCTCAAGTGGGTGTGCTGTGCCCAGGACAAGCGCTTCGTGACGCAATTGGTTGAGCTCATGGAGACTGAAGACCCCCGCGAACGAGCTGCGAGCTGAGATCTGCGACCTACAGAATGCGATAGACACCAGATTTTTTTTGCTGGTGTTTGAAATCTCCATGACTCAAACCTCAAAAAAGACAGGTTCCATTCCCTACCTTCACCGAATTCTACCTTTTTGCATAGTTTGGATCAGAATTCTGTTAAAAAAAGATATGGACTCTTCCTGAACCACGCTTTGTTTGTTGGTCAAGCGCCCCTTTTTACACGTAGCACCCGCCCCGAGGAGGACCTGAAAAGTTTGATTTCGCGGATTTTTGGGAAGTTCAGCAGTTTTCGCTCCACCGTGTGCCTCGGTCGCCATGGGAATTCTGTCGCCAGAACGAAGGGGGTAGAATAAAACATGAAAATCACCCACGAGCCATGCAAAAAATATCAAAAGATATGATGTCTTGTTAAGATATCATATATTTTCATATGATATCTCCACTATATGACTATATTCACATAATATACCAATATATGTATCAAGATATTATTATCTTTTCCAATGGATGTCCTTTCCAACAGATCCCTTGGATGCCAGGCGACGGGCGATTCAAAGCTTCTGTCAACGAGCAGTTTGCCTGGAACATGGCGAGGTACCTTGAGGGACCTGGGCCATGGCGGGCGATGGCGGGCCAAGAAACATGTGGATCTTCAGGAAAATGCGAAAACTATGGGTTTGATTTAATGGATCTAGCATGATATAACAAAGGATACCACGGGAATGTACTGGGATAGAATAGAGATGTACTGGGGATATAGTATGGGAATGTATAGGATACAGAACCAACAATATGATATTTGGGTATGTCTGGAAATGGTCTGTTTTAAATGTAAATTTCCCTCCATTGCCTGGACAAATAGGGAACCTGATGGAAATGGGCAAACCTCTGTCTTCAAGCAAACCATTTGCAGCGACAGCATCTAAGCAGAAAGACATATATATATTTTTAATTGTTGGTATTTATAGTAGATACATCGTGGAAAATGTGGGAAAACATGGTCGACACATATGGTCATCAATCTACGGGGAATCCCATGAAATCCGTTGTGGAAATGGATTCCCATCATGGGATGGGTGACCATAGCCCAGTTTATCCATATTTGGATGCCATGGCACAGATGAACAAAGAAAGACAATGTTCAAGGTTGGGGATCCAACTCAGCTTACTTTTCGGGAATCAAACGTGACAATGGGACATTTGAATGGGAAATTCAAGCATACATGGTGGATTTTCCATTACCACGTTTGATTTCCAGAGGGTCTTTACATTGTCTTTCTCATATCTTCAACTGCGTTATTTCGGCATCAGTGGGACGATGATCCAAGTCTGGGTCAGTCTGTGGCAATCTTGGGCAGCATCAGACTCCGTTGAACATCGGCTTTGAAGCTCCAAGCCCAAGCGAAAAGCATGTGGTCAGTGGGGAGCGTGTTGGTTGAGGCTTGTAGTATCTTAATGTATCTCAATTTTAGATTATTTGGTTATAACCACAACTACCCTTTGATAATTATTTCATGATCATCAGAATTTCCAAATTTCATGGAGGTACCGAGTCTTCATGTTGCTTTCGTAGCCAGTGACCATGGTTTTTCATGGTTTTTCCACGTCACGTCAGCTGTGGATGATCCCTCAAGTGTTGCGCTTTGCGCCAACAGCCAACAGCCTGGTAAAGTGGATTGCAGCACCAAAAATAGTTGGGATACTTCATGGTTATTGCGTATAGAAATATGATATATTGAAATATAGTATACATAGTTACATACATATATATATATATAATATGATAATAACAATCATAAATATATATATATATACTATAAGAATATATGTTCAATAGATAATGATCAAAACATGATGATGTTATTAACAATACCAATAATGACATTTAATAGCAATCATAATAACATTGTTACTAATCATAGACATATTGAAGTATATATTCTCATCTTCTCATCTATATAGAGACACTGTACTACTGTATATACATATGAAACCATGGCAGTTCCTCCCGGCTCGGCATTTTCATAACCGGCTCCGCCAGGCTCCTGCGTACGGACTTGCTGAGTTGTTGGAGATTCTGAGTCAACGCGTCGTCACCTCCTTTGCCAGCCCTCTCAGGTGGCGACCGCACCACCAAGAGCAATGGACAGGGCGTTTCAGAGCCACTGGCCATGGACATAATTAGTTTCCGGTCATCAAACATGGCAAATATGTATATATATATATATACACCAATTACATACTGATTATATATATATAATATGTAATATGTATATGTATATACAATTATATAAATGGCCAAATGTGGAAAACATCTATAAATGGCGGATTTTCCATTGCCATGTTCGATTACCGGAGGGTATCTGGACCAATTTGAGATGGTTAACAGTTAACATGTTTTGACCATTGTTTTTGAGCATAGTATAATTTTGAGCTATTCTCATATGGAGAAGGATTTGACTGGTGTTGAAGCAGCCATGATGTTATTAGATTCCCTTTTTTCCCACAAAGAAAAGGGATTGAACCGTTTAACCATCAAGAATTGTGATATTGGCACCAAGCACACGGAATTCAACCTGGAAAGTAGAGCAACATGATTGTTTGTTTGCCGAGTGAGTCTGTACCTTCTCTTTATGGATGGGAATTAGGGTGACCACTACACAGATCCCTCCAAATCTTACTGGTACCTGGAATGATCCCCTGGCTCAAGTCCCCCACGGACCATGTGACAAGTGCTAGGAAAATCATCCCATGTCTCGAGGTACCTCGAGGTATCTGCTTTTGATTTGGGCATCATAATTCCCAACTTGGTTGATTTATACACAGGCTACACTGCCGATATCAAGGACACCAATATGTCATTGGTCTACCTGACAAGCAGAAATAGAAACCTGGCGGCCTGGTATGCTTGGTTTTCATCTCACAATAGTTGGTAAATGGATGCTCATCATCCATTCTGTGAGTCCCACAGGATCCCACCGGTATATATTGAATATGTCGACCTATCCCGGTATCCCCCAAGTGAGATGTGGTCAAATCCAATGATGGTGATTGATTGGGGATACTCCCTAACCCAAAGATTGACCGGTGACTTTTGGTATGAATATGTACGAATCAGCTAGCCTTCTGGGTACCCAATGACCTCACAAATCAAAAGCATACTAAAAATGACCCCAAATTGTCGGTCTATTACTACCCAATGTATCCCCATGTTGAGTCACGTTTTGGTACTGATCATGACGCATATTTGCAAATGGCTCAAAATTATACACCCCAACAAAAATGAATGATCAAATTTGATTACTATATAGTTATATAGTTGGTGGTTTCAAGCAGCTTTCACTTTCAACCCTACGTGACGGATGATCCCAGCAACCAGATGTCAGATTTTCAGTCGTCAGCCAGATTCAGCCAGATTTATTGTCGGATGAATCGTCGGATGAAGTCAGATCAAGTAGAAAAAACGTAAAGAAATTTGATGTGGAAGATTTTTTTCCTATTTTTTTTTTCCTTTACAACCTGTGCTTTTGGTCATGTGGTCACCCGCCGCGTCAGGCAGGAGCAGAAGGATCTTCTAACGCAGGCAGACGAAGGGTCGGTCAGTGACGTTTTGGGTCAACCCATCAGCCGTCCAACCAATCAACCATCAACGAAAAATCTGTCTAGACCCTCCGTTTGTAGACATCAACCATGGTTTTACAAGGGAACAATCAACCATGGTTTACAAAAAATCTATCATTAAAAATTGTGTTTTACATATGTTTGCCATTTCTTGAGGGTTTTGGAGGGTCTAGAGTCTAGATGGATAAATTATCATCGAGGGTGGCTGGCCTTGACGAAACGAGCGAACAGATGGCCAGAACGTGCCATGTTACAGATACGTGATATGTGCATACGCTGCATATATACAATATAATACGGATATATATATATATATATATGATTATGTATATATATATACACACCTACTAGCAGCTGGATGAATTATAAATGAGGTCACTGGAATGATGGTTGGGATTCCAGGAATCATCCCCAAAAGGCTAATAACATCTATTTTCAGGTTGGTGAATTAGTATGATTCAGCCAAATACATGGCAAATGGGGATACCCGTCAGTAATCAAACCTGGCTGGCCGGGAACTCCCCGAACTGGAGGTTGATAGCTGGGAAATTCATCGAACTGCTGGATTTTCGAGCCATGTTTGACTACCGGAGGATAGCCATAAAATCACCCAAACTAGTAGGGAAACGCGATGAAATTGTCAGACCCATGGGAGTTTTGGATACCTTATGTTCAGACCCACAGGGTGCCATGGTGGATTGGTTTCTCATCCTGATGGGATGACAGTGGATATACCATGTAACATGATGTAACATGACCATGGCACATATGGGGATATCAACCACCAACAATCAGCACAAATGGCAAGATAGCCAAAACAATGTTGGGATATTCGGGTAAACCAACCTTTGAAGGATAGTTGTTGATAAATTTGTTCGTTTTTTTCGCTGCTTCGTGCCTTTTGCGTTGCATGATTTAGCCTTCACAGGTTTCACTTGGCAGGGTGATGTTTATTTTGGAGTTTGTACAGTTTCCGTTAAAGGGTAGCTAAGATTGTATAGCCATGTTTTTCCATGTGTAGCCAACGATGGTCCCAAAAGCCGGACTCAACGCGGGTTCAACGGGGGCCAGCCTGTCAGGTGGTCCTTCCTCTTTACAAGCTGGACTTTTTAAGCTGTTTCCACTCTCAGCTGAAGGAGGGAGGGAAACCATGGCTATTTTTCTTTGTTGAAAAAAGCACCCTGTCCCCGAAAAAAGGAAAGAATCGCCAGGTGAATCCGCAGGATTGATGTTCGAATTGATTTCGCTTGTCTCTGTTTGACTGCTCAAAAGAGTTAGTCATATGTCTTTGATATTTGATATTTGTGGCTGGAACAGTTCAACAGCACTGATTTCTTGGGCATTCTTTGACTGGGACATGAGTTAGTTTCCCAGTCCTTGGGGGATGGTCATCAATCGATTAATAATTAGTGATCTACATAGCCAATGTAAGGATTCCCGTTGTGGGATGAATACGACGTCTAACTGGAGCACGGCCATTGCATATCTTCATTGATCTAGTTTTCGTCACCCGAAAACTCATGGGCACTGCGCCATGAACAGCTAATCACAAAATGCAGGCTGCAAAGCTCACACCAATCTAATATCTCCAATCTGGTTGTGTTTGGTTTGTGGATATTTGTGGTTTCAAACATATTCACACATTGTTCATTTTCAACTCTAGAAATGGCATGACAATATTCTGCAAAACCGACTTTTGCATGTTTATTGAGGGTGGCCCAAAAAAGACAAACCAGCAATGATTCAAATCGCCCAAAAATAGGCGTTCAGCTTGACAAATTATTTTGGGTATTAGCGGCAAATATAGCAAGTTCTGAAGCAATGTATTTTTGCTAGGATCTACCTGGGTGCGTTTGGAAATGGGGTACACCCCAAAAATATCAATTTTAACGAGGAAAATTATGATATAGCATTTATCCATTGGGTTTTGAGGTACAGTATGTTCATGTATTTTCAGACAAACCCAATCAAACCCACATGATTTGTTTCTTGATGTCACACAGTTTCTTCGGTGAGGTATGTGTTGATTTTAAGTGATACTTGATTGCTTCACAGCGGGGTTTTGATGTGAAACGAGAACCCCAAAGGCATTGTTGATATGGTGGTCATTGTGCCTGGCTGTTTGGCACAGGGTCCTTGCAGATCTCAATGTCAGACTATTGCACTGAGATGGAGATGTACATGAGCCTGAATTCTGACATGCTCAAAGACACAATGACTCCTGTAAAGGCGTACCCTTGACAAGCAAAACACCATTCCTTCAACTGTCAGGGATCAGCCGTATCATCAATTCCCACAGGGTGATAGACATATACCAACGGGACCCCATAGCATCTTCCCCAAGAGGATGTCCATTGTTTGCTCTCTTGGTTTGCTTCCGATCCTGATGGTGAACACTGATAATTGCGCAGATTTTTGACAACACCTACCTACATGTGAATTATGTATGCAGAGATTCTGGCAAGTCCTACGCACTCTGAGGCTTCAAGAAGTTAGCTTGTTTCGAGCCGCTTTGGAAGCCTTTTGCATTCCGGAACCTGAACATAGGTTTGTCATAAAATGGGAGGTACCCAAAATATCAGTTTTTATGTTTGGAAACATGCTGATAAACTACCAAATGTGGGGTGAAAAAAAATTGAGACACACCCAGACAGAATCTCAGAAAGGGAATCCCTTGATCTAGCTCTCCCCTACCAGTTGCCACCAGACCAGGCCTTAGACCCATTGTTGCCTCATGCCTCTATGACTATCTCTTGCCAGACTTCTATATTATACTTTAATATACTTTATATATACTTTATCGACTTCTATAGAACCTAGTTGATCCTCCCTCAAAGCTAGCCGTCTTTTCTGGATGAACACTAGGTACTAGCCAGCACATTCATCATAATATTTCAATATATTTCATCACAATTCATCCACATTCCAGTGCATTCCAGTGGCCTGTGGATACCCAGTAGGAGACCCAATCCAGTGGCATCTCCAGGATGTGGTACGCTTGTTCTGCAAGAAGGATGCGACACTGATCAAACCGACAGTGGCTGGGCCCAGTAGCAAAGCATGACTGGGGGTCATTTTACATTGTCCTAAATGATCATGGTATATGCAAAATACACCTCGATTGGGGATGGTTTTCTTTTCGGTTTACCACAATATATAAATATGTATATATATATATATTATATACATGCATAATACATGCATATGCACTGACACTATATTTTTTACGCGTTTAATACACGTAGCACTGTACTGTATGCCCATATGTATGATGCTGAACAATATTGAGCTTATATACACGCATGTGTGCAAAAACAACACGTTTGTACATGTACAGGTGTCTACTACATTAGAATATAAATATAAACATATATATATATATATATTCTATGTTGCCTCTCTCTCTCTCTCTCTTTATAACATGTATATATATATATAGCCACACAGGCTACAAACATCCATTCTATGAATATGCATATACATACATGTTATATGTCTACAAAATGCACAGAGAAGAAAAGCTGTACAAAAAATGTAGATCATTTTCAGAGGTTTTCCCGATGTTTTTTCCACAGCTATGTTAGTTTACTCCAGGGGAACAAGGGAAGAAAAAGGACATGGCTGCCATGTGGTGCAGACACCCTGTCTCCAAGCTCTAGGTGCAAGCCCTGCTCCGCTATTGGCCGCAGTGCGCCAGCGGAAAGCCAGGGAACCCGGGGGAATTCGGCAACATGCACAAGGCGACAGGATATGGTTGAATTCATCCCCAATGCCCATGGCTATGTTTTGTGGTAACATCTCAACTATGCAGAAACCGTCCCAACTTGTGATTTGGACAACAAACCTCCGATCTTAAAATTCTGTGGCCATCTGGAGGTTTTCCTTGGGGTACCCCAAGTCACCATGGGTTTCTTTGTTTTAAGTCATGGTCCACAGATGGCTTCCACATGATGGCCATGATGGCTTCCCCTAGGCAGACCATCTTTTTGGGAGAGCTGGAAGATTTGATCCACATGATGCCAGCTGCAGACTTCAAAGCCGTTGCCGTTCCTTGGATGCGTGCCGGGGGTGAAAACCGAGGTAAAAGGTGTGTTTTTTTCCGAGTAGGGTAGCCCTAAATCGATGGGTTAGCCAATGTGAACCATGATTTTCACAATGTTAACCATCATATTTCCAGTTTTAATTGTATATTCCATGGGTCAACCATCATTTTCCCAATTTTACATGGATATTTTGGGGTACACCATTTTCAGACCCAGATGGTACTCATGTGGGATCCACAATCATTAAGCACTCCCAATTATCAAAACAAAACCTCAACCCATTGTGGGTTGATGAAATCGAAACATGGCGTTTGTAGAGGTATACACGACTTCATAAACCACTGAGGGATGGTGGATTATTGTGGATCCGCAATTGTGTATGATATACACCGTACACCAGTGTAACCAAACAGTTGGTCCCTTCGCCTGTTTTAGCCAACTGTTTCTCCCAGAATTCGTACAAAGGTGACTTCGCAGGGAAGAACGTTTATATCGAGAATTAAATCCATGAGAATCCTACTTGTTTTGTTTCTCTGAACTAGGTAAACCTTGGCTGGGTCCCAGGGCGATTCTTGTTTGGCCCTGGGTAAAGATGTGATGCCCAGCTGACTCAGGGCAATTGCGCCCATCGAATTTCCAGCTGTTGCATCTCTTCCCATTCGGAGGTGTGGAGAGGGAACAAGTTTTGGAAACCAAGTTGTGGACTCCAATGGAATCACAACTTGAATGAGAGAAACAAAGATCTGTGGCGCCTTAAGGGCTCCCTTCTTGTTTGGAGTTGATATCTTGATGTCCAAATAGTTGTAGGTCACACTTGGGAATCCAAAAACGATTTCGAAAGACTTGAGTGAGATATACCGAGATGGGATAAGCATGGCAAGAATCGCTTTAAAATGGTCTCAACAGCTTGGGGCAGGTCGCAGAGAAGGCTTTGGGCATTTGGAGTTGGTGGCCCTGGGTGAAAGTTGGAACAGTGGAATGATTCAATGCAGCCTCTGTGTTGGGGTAATGCTTGACCTATATCCAAGTTAAGGGTCCAAACTTGGTCCAAAGTGAACAGAATAAACAGGTGGGTGAAGATCCTGATAGTAGCCAAAATGATCCAAGGCTCTATATTATACGCGATATTTTTCTGGCTGCTTGTCTTTATGGAGGTTACAAATCTGTTCCGAGTCCTGCCAAGTAGGGTGAGCCATTAAGTAGGCCGAACCAGCCAATTACTTGGCTGTGCATCACAGTTGGTATTTGCAGAACCATGCTACAAACTACTGTAGTTGAAATGGGATCAATACATATATACACGATTATACACATATCTATATATCATACGTATGTAATTAATTGTATGTACATAGTTATAAAATAGTTATATATACCTAAACTCCACACATAGACATATACATAGAATATGGACATTATATATATATATATATATCCTAGTTTATAAGTATATATTACATATACATATATATATATATACACATACACACTATCATACATGTAGGATTATTTCAGTATGATACTATAAGGGTGAACATGTATAAATGTATATAATTACATGTGTATATTTATATTGTGGCATACACACTGTATTACACGATTTTATACTCCATGATATACCATTTAAATGATACGTTAATCCAAATGATCATTTAATAGATACTGAATACGTATCCCTTCATATATGGGTATGGGTCAAAATTCAAGACCTGAGGGACCACAGATTTAAGTCTATGTTTAGTATTAAGGGCATCCAATTTTGACCCATACCCATATATATATATAACATATATATATATATATATTTGGCCCAATGATATTAATCCCAATATACCCCAGCTATATACACACTGTAAATCACTGTGGCTAATGAACCACCGAGGACATCAGCCCACGGTTCGCTCCACGGTGCAGAACTGCCGCGACCCAAATCGCGGTGGTCACTGTATGTCTCCTAAATGATTCGTGGGATGGGTATGATGCCCAAAATCTGTCTATCCATCTATCCATCATTATCCATCTATCTTTCTACTGTAGGTCAAATCGAATCGGATCAAATCAATTCTAGTCTATTCTATTCTATAAACCGTGGGTTTCCTAAAAGTTCAGTCAAACCCATAATATATATATATTATACGTATGTTTCTAATGTAAATGGAATTAGTACAGGAATCTGAATGAGATAATGCCATTAACATATGCAATGGCTTCTTTACAGTACAGGAATTATGTAGATGGATACCCATAAACCGAAATCACGGTGGAATGTATTGGATGCAATATTGGGGCAAGGGATTACAATTTGCCCAGATTCAAAGTTGTCTTTTTTTTTGCGATGACGACACAACTTGCCATTTGAAATGGTCACAACCACAAAGTAACAAAGTAATTTGAATTATGGGAATTACTTAAAGTCAGCATCGATCTGAGAACCAACCAGTTTCTCATGGAAGGAGCACCAGCAGACTTTGACCACCGATTGGAGCTTGCCGGCGATTTCCATAAATTTCCCGGTTGAAAGGTCGAGATGATCTTCCCTTGATTGTCAGCCGCTTGTATTCCAACATCACGCAGGCAAGCGGATTTGAAAACATAAACTCCCAGTTTAATGTCTCAGTCAGATAAGACCTGGTGGCAGCTTCCAGTTGGATCATGTGGATACTGTATGAAGATTTGCTATTTCTTGCCTCATGGATATACTTGGGGGGGCCACTTGATCTTTCAAGAGACATCAGGGAACATCTTTGGAGTGGTTTTGGACTGCAATTCACATCTCAAGTCATCTCAAGTTGTGCCCAGCTGCGATTTTCTGTGTGAACTCACTGATGCAAAAAGAGCAGGCATGGGGGCAGAATGTTGGAGCCTCAGAATCTCAGAGCTGCGGAGGTCATTTTGAAGTCGGGGGGGCTTGGACCGGGATCAGCAAGGGAGAAGAGGTGATGATTTACTGGTCCCTGCAACTGCAGTTGCCAGATTTGTCAGCATCCGACATGTTCCAACATGCTACCCTCTGGTAAACTAACATAACTATGGAAAATCACCATGTTTAGTGGGAAAATCAACTTTTTAAATGGCCATTTTCAATATAGCTATATGCTAAATTACCAGAGGCTAAACTGGGATACATCAGCAAAGATACCATCATTTGCCAATGATTTCGCCATTGTATTATCCTGAGGTGATGTCGAGAACCATGGACGTGCTGAAATACTTTATGGAGGCCATCCCGACTGGGTTCATGTTGTGTGAAATTTGCTATACCTGGAAAAAACAGTCAGTGTTGCTGGGAATATAGATGTCCATTTTCCTGTTGACTACTACTAGTTGATAGTATTTGTGTACATATGTATATATATATATATGTACATATATTATATATTATATGTGTTTATAGATATTGATAAGGGGGCAACCAAATGTTCCTAGATATACCAAGCCGGCCCCTTGGTTTTTCCAAACAGGACATCATCGGGGTGGAAAGAGCATGGTTGTGATGAGAAAATCAACGTTCGATTAGTTTCTTTTTGTGCTCAATTGGAATAATCGAAATTTTGGTTATTGAGCACAAAAACTATAGTTACTTATTATAATCCAACTAATTGGAATAATCGAATTGAATAATCAAACTTTGAGTGTCCAAATTTTGTGCTTTGATAACCAACGGAGTTCTTCCCATTTCTAACTTGGAAATTGGATAAACAAAGGGATTTTTCAATGTACTGAGATTGTTATGGCACCCGGAAAATCCCGAGCTTCTATCCATGCGCAGTTTATTCCCTGATAATTCGGTGGTGCAACAAAATGAGGATAAACCAATGAACAAGTTGTGATGAAACTTTATATTGGATTTTATGGGTTGTATAGTCCCCTGGGGGTATTATATGGGATTGTATACCAAGTGTCATAATCATATACAACCCATTTATGATTCAAGGCCTCTGATTTCTCCGCGCGTTTCGACGTTGTTGAAGTTGCATTTACCACATTACGAACAAAACATTGCAAAACCATATAAAATAAAACCCTGTGCTTTGGTCTCGGCAACGTACCAGAGTATGGCTATGATTACCAATGCTCTCATTTTCTTTCCTATTTAGAATGATTCCAGAAAATCCGCCAACGGCACGTGAACCAGGGTCTTAAGTTCCGTCAGAAAATTGTCCATCCAAGCTCCGGATCCATCCAATGCAGGCGGATCGGGAGCTGTTCGACAACTGCTCCTCGAAGCATCGCAAGCAGGCGGGAAGCCGTGGTGAAAATTGGTGGAACGTGGGTGAGGCCTCTGATGTTTGTTGGTTTATAAACCCATCAACTATATTCAACTATATTCAACTATATTCAACTATACTAGTTCGATGTATCTACCATTAACCACAGTTAACCCAGTTGCCCCAGTTGTAAATCAACTTGGCTATCGATTTTATGAGATACATTGATAACTAGTGAAATCTAGTGTATGATTGGGATAGTGGGTTGGTGAGACGGGGGTTTCCAGAGATGGTACGTTCGCCATAGCTTCTACACATCGTCATGCTATGCTACACCGCGTGATTTTGCACACATCATACCCCACTGCTACATACGTTTTGCCTACATCATCAAGTTGCGCTGATAGATCTCGCACACATCATTAAGATTCATCAAGCTAGCTGTGTGTCACCAGTATCGCAAGTACTGCTTTGCACCAGGCTATCCACGAGTTGCATTCTGTCTTGAGTTGTTGCACCAGAGTGAAAACCAGAGCCGGGGAGATTTTTGCAGAGAGTCTCAACAAGGAAGAGATAGACGTTTAAGCACACACACACAGGAACTATTGTTGCTTGTTGCAATGGTCTCAAGCGAAATAGTAAGTTCCTTGAGCAGCAAAATTCATTTGATCATGAACAGCACAAGCTTGGCAATACAGGTTTGTGAGCAGATACAGGGTGGTTCCGCTATTAACCAATTGCTCTTCACCCCAAAATTGGTCATAACTCTTGGGGGGGTCAACATCCAAAAAGTTACAAAGCTGGGACGCAAAATAGGGTTGGTACATGTACTGCTTTGGCTTTTCAACATCTCTTTCAAGTTTCTGTTGGAGATTGTCTGCCAGCAAACAGCCACCATTTTTTGTTCACCGTTTACAGACCTCGTTGGGCAGATGTATCGATCCCAAAGGATAGTTCAAAACCGCTAATACGTGGCCGCTGACCGGTGGAGAACGACTGGATCTTTATCCATTTTGATGAGATAGATATGGGAATGCATGGGAAATCTGATAGTGAAGATAGACGACAACTAAGAACATCCCAACTCAACTGATGCAATTGAATGTACCATTGTGATCCGGTGTGGATCGTAATGACTTCGCGTTGGACTGTGGTCAGCAGTTTGAAAACCATTCCAAAGATGGTCTAAGAATTGATGTTGAATCACGCATTGTACAGTTGCACATGCACAAACAGACAATGCAACTTCTAGGACAAAAAGATTGTCAAAGCATGCAAGGCATGTTCACAATGGCATGGCAGGCAGCTATGGTATAGTTTCCCTGTCCATAATTTGTTTGATGACCTGTAGGATTTTTCGAGGGTCCAGCGACAAGGAAGTTGTCCCTGGTTGCAGGTAGGATGATGGAGCCAATCTACCCTGGTCCATGGATCTCCATGGTAGTCAACGTCCATCATTTGAAATCAGGCTATGTGGCTACTTCACCTGAGGCATTACATTTTTTGTCTGCAAATAAGAGCTCCCAGTTATCAATTGTTGATCCATCTTGTTTGGCATCTGGCTTTGGTAGCTGAAAACATAGGAAAAATTGGAAAAACCCATTTGACCTACTGGGATGTCATCAACATTTAACTTCGTGGCCATTTTGGATGGTTGATGATGATTATATTGACCTCACGTCGTGACGTCACTGGAATCATGGTTAAGAATGAAAATCATCCCCAAACGACCAAAGATGTCAGGTTTGCGAATTAATGTAACTTACCCACATTGGTTAAAAAAAATTATCCAAGTAGTAAGGTTAGTTATTACATGTTATTACAACTTACCCACATTTTTTTCGCATCATTTTCAGGCAGGAAAACCATTTCCCAAACCTCCAATCCGCCCAGGGAGACGATGCAGAGAAGAGGGAGAACCTTCGGTTGAAGCGTCTGAAGCCGAGTTTGTCCGGGGGAATTTGATTCGGGAATTTGATTCGAAACATCTTGGAAGATACCCTCTGGTATATTGAAACATATATTTGATTAGTGGTGATAAATAGATATACATAGTGATTAATGGTGATTCATGATTTGTACCCTCTGGTAAACTCACATAGCTATGGAAAATGACCCATTTAGTTCGATGATATACCAATTTCTAACGTGGTGATTCTCACTAGCTATGTTAGTTTACTGGAAGCTATGGATCAGAAATGATCGGAAGATCTCAAAGATGATCCAAATCGCAAAACCTCTTGTTTTCCATATTTTTTGGGGATGAACATGATGAACTTTGCAAAGATCCATGAACACCGGCTATTTTGCATCATGTTGTTGTGAACAGATGGGTACCAGTACCAGAGTTTTCACCCACAGCCATATGGAAAGATAGCAACAAACCACGCGATATTTTACCAGCAACAATGGGCCAACGTGCACCAATGGTCGCCAATGGACGCCAATATGGAGATGTAGAGCAACGGTGATGAATTCCGGCATCTTCTGAGGATTTTGAGCCAATACCAAATATAAAATAACATAAATAGAACTGAGAAATAGCTGGTATGAAATACCGCTAGTATCCGCTAGTTGATTTCCAGCGGCACTTTCATGGCATAGTTTAAGAAGAGTTGAAGAATGTATAAGATCAGTTATGTTTGGAAATCATCCCAACTTAAACTACGATAACTATGTAAGCAATCCCCAAAACCTCCAGGGGTGGAATGATCCTCCAAGAAAAATTGTAGTTTTGGTGTCATGACAGAAATGAACCACTGCAAAATGAAACACTGCAGTGGTTCATTTCACAAGGAAGTATCCTTGGATTTGGTACACCCTGAACATCCTGAAGTGTAGAAGTCTGGCGATGGGCCGAGTGCAACGGAAAGGAAAATATATAGTTTTTAAATGTGTTTAACCATGTTTAGCGTCAAACCATCGAATTGGTGAATTGTGGGATGATTTCTTTTCAGCCAATTCCATGTAGATCCATTCCATTTACCCAGCAACCAATTAGCCAGATCACTTTGCGTTTTTTTGATTGCTGTGCAGAAAAATTGAACACTTGTCTGTTCAAAGCATGCCAGCGTGTGAAGTGTTTGTTAGCTGTTGCAACGGACGGAACTGATTTTTCACCACAGCTTGATGGTTGCAGCGGTGGAATTTACTGTACCCTCCGGTAACCCATCAGTTTGCCCTGGAAGAATCACTGTTTTTATCCTTTTTTAATAAGTAAATCATCGAACCAAATGGGCCATTTCTTCCACAACAAACACTTAATAGGAAGGTTTCCCATTCTGAATTATTCATCCATTCTTGTTGGTGATAGCCCCATTATGTTATACTTATATTTTTTAGGTATAGTTATAATAAATTTCATCCAGCGTAACTTTTCGTGCGGGTTCCAGGGCCACTAGGCCATTTCCATGAACCGCGCCACGCGAAGGGGCGTCAGCATGATTTGGGAATCTAAATATCATTTTTTATACATATCATATATATATATATAATAAATATATATATATATATATGATATGAGGTATATCATCCCAAACAAAATAGCCATTTAATGGGAACCATTGTGATTAACCATCACATTTTTCCCCCTCTCCCAGGTAGCTACGTTGGTTTATAACTCATATTTAACCAGGTTTTATGCATTGCGGATATCTCCAAGTTCATGGATGTTGATGGTGTTCATAAACCAACTTATAGCTAGGGTGATCTAGGGTGGCCACCTTGTAATGCCGATATGCTCCGTTTATACCTACCTGGGCCGTTTTTGAGCGGTGAAGGTAGGTCGATTTCATGGTTATACATTCCATGGAGCATCGGGGATGGTGTCCGTTGTTCAGGTTGGGCAAAGCTCCAGGTGGGGCGTCTCTGTCGGATAAAACATGTGTGGATTGCCATTGCCAGGTTCGAGCAAACCAGAGGGTCCGGTAAGAGATGTGATGTTTGTGGTGGGCCACCCAGACAATCTGGGGAGTTGGCACAGTTTGAACACGTTTTCTTAGACCACTTTAGATCACAATTTCAACGGTTTTGGATACTTTGGAGACCAACAAATCCGACAGTTGTGGAAGCTCTGGAACGGCGGCAAAGCCATGTTTCGGGTGACGCGGTGCATGATATTGAAGCTTGCATTACTAGGACCAGGATTTGAAACTTCTAATCCATAGAGTCCTGAAAATGGTTGTTTGTTGATGAACTTTCATTGCAAAGTGCCCATGAAGAAATCCTGACAGATCCCGACAATATATACAGTAAAAACTACGAAAATCGCGACATTGTTTCTATATATTGTTTCTCTATATTGTTTCTGGGTGACTTTTTTCAATTTCAACGCCTAAATATGGCAGACTTCACCACGAGATCGTGGTTGCTTGAGGGCAGCCACCCCAAAAATTGTCGGATTGGACGCCCTCAAAAGAACTTTGTAAAGACCAAAAATGGTTCTTTGAATGGGGAAACATATATCACAATCAATGTGTTATCTAAATTAAAGTGTTTTTTGAATCTTATAGTGAATTTCTTGTGAATTTGGGTTGTTTTCCCCTTGGACATTGGGCCCTAGGCTTCGTGTCAGATCGGCTGATCCGCGACAGGAGCTCCATGATTTGGCGCACCCAGAGCGACAGAAAGCGAACAGGTCCAGGCGCTTTAAGAATTTCGGCCGGAAGTGGAAATCTCTAGAAATCTCTGGATGTTTTGAAGAAATAGATTGCTTATATTTGAGGGATTTCAGAACATGTTTGGTCAACATTCGTTTGAATGTGTTTGAACAATTTTGAAGTATATTGAGTTTATTTGTTTTATTGATTTTTATTTTTCTTCCATGGTTTCTGATAGCTTCAGTTGGACAAACCCTACGGCCTCTACAAAATCCAACAATTTTTGTTGGGGGCATACACCTGTGCCAACATACTGGGATCAGACAATGTCAATGTGTGAGGATCTGACCCAGGGTTTGGATTTTGTAGAGCCATGTAGAGCCAGAAACCTGGTACAACAAGAAACAAGTGCTCTTGAAAAATGGGGTTGACTGCTAGGATTTTGTCGAGAATGCAGGGTCTGATGTGGCCTATGTTTGTGATTTTGTAGAGACCACCCCCCCTAGTTTTTCACTTTGCATCTACAAAATCCCAGCCGTCAACCCCACCAGCCTAATTGGAGAGAGGATGCACAAGACAAGAGATAGTTGCTCATTTGGCACACGATACAACATTGATACGAATTTAATATGGCCATACGCTTACCCTGCTCAGCTCATTTCCAACTGCGCTTGGTGATCCCCGTGAATAGGGTAAGGTTGGTGGGTCAACATAAATAAAGCCTCCATTTCCGGCGCTAACACGTCCATGTTTTCTTGGATACCATACTCTGTGAGCTGAAGGATGTACTCGTTGCATGCTTTTGCTAATTTCACAGTAACATCAGTAACTGCGGAAATCTCATTTGTTGAATGGATGAATCTTCTACAAATGGGTAATTTTCATTCTAGTGGTACGATTATGTCAAAGTACCAGAGGGGTAAATCATCCGTAAGACAAATCGGTTACATTCCACAGCTATGTACAAATTACCAGAGGGTACAATGATGTACAATGTAAGAATGCAATTTATGGTCATCTCATTCAAATCATCCATCCCTGACTGAACTTTCTGCCATTCTTGTCCCCTGATCCGACATTCATGACAGCAGCAAGACAAACCTCGTGAAATTTTATCCATCCATCATTTCTTTGTGTAGTTTTCGTATACTTTGCTCAATGTCAATGGGTTGCAGGATGTTGCAGGATGTTGCAGGATGTTTGAGGTTTTTCCAAGCCAACCCTGGATCTGGGTGGCTGACTCTGGCCCGTGTGCGCAGCTGACCTCGATCTGTGTGCGTGGCTAAACCCTTTACCATTCATATTTAGAAGGATCATATAGGATCATAATATGTATGGTGTCAGTCCCTTGATTTTATCTTTTTCGAATCCCCAGCGTTTTGAGTGCCAGTGCCCGATTGTCATTCTTGGCCCAGGGAACCCCGGAAGGCCCAGAACAGTGGCAGGCGGGGGGGCGTGTTTGGAAGCTTCCTGTTTCGGGTCAGAACACGGTGTGTCTGAAAATGCGGTTAATGAATGTTATGTTTTTTTTAAAGTATTTCTCTACCGAAATTGCATCTTTTGGATATGTTTCTTGTATACACAATCTTCAGACACACCCATATAACCACAATGTCATCCTATATGTTCCAGCTGTCATTATCATCGTCGTCGTAGTCATCAGCAGCAGCACCAGCACCACCAGCATCGCCAAATATCATATATATAAATATCATTGTCATCATCACCACCACCACCATCATGATGACTACGATAGAGTCTCAGCAAAGTGCCCGGGACGGGGTTATGACTGAAAGTCCTTTGGACGCACATGGATGCAGCAAAGAATAGGCTACATCTAGCCCCAGGGAACACAGATTTCACATCCCGTGACTCGTGACCTGATTTTTTCTGGTCCCACTATAGCCTTCGAGAGATCCCCACCGTGGCATACACGTCGTATTCTGATGTTTGTTCCGGCGCTGACATGCATATTCTGACATTCTATCTGACATATATTCTGACATTCTATCTGACATATATTCTGACATTATACTTGGCACTTTGTCTGACATTCTATCTGACATATATTCTGACATTATACTTGGCACTTTGTCTGACATTCTATCTGACATATATTCTGACATTCTATCTGACATATATTCTGACGTTATACTTGGCACTTTGCCTGACATTCTATTTGACATATAATTTGACATTCTATCTGACATATATTCTGACATTATACTTGGCATGTTGTCTGACATTCTATCTGACATGTATTCTGACATTATTCTTGGCATTTCATCTGACATTCTATCTGACATATATTCTGACATTCTATCTGACATATATTCTGACATTATACTTGGCACTTTGTCTGACATTCTATCTGACATATATTCT
>BGPT01000321.1:150899-190621 GCA_003297045.1 Symbiodinium sp. clade C Y103 | reverse complement strand
CGCTAAATCTTCTACAAAATGGTAGGTGCTGTAGATAGCAATTTTCCCATTGTAGGGATTTGCACGGTACCATTTTGTAGCAATGAGTGGGTTTTAGAGTTTGTTTCATTTTTATCTCGGTGCATGATCATTTTTTTGTGCACCAAAACCCACCATTTTGTAAGAGACAAATGTCCATTTTGTAGAGGATTGTCAGGGTATGTTTTGTTGTGTAAAGATAGTTTTTACATATTGTTCCNCCATTTTGTAGAGTCCCTAAAACCATTTTGTAGGCAAAACCATTGGGTCCCTATAAAATGGTACACCCTAAGTCGACCCAGGGAATGGCCATGGGGATATATAATATGATATAATACATTTTGACATATTTTTGGCTGTGTCTGAAATTGGTGAGCA
The DNA here is from genome assembly GCA_003297045.1 of Symbiodinium sp. clade C Y103. Lineage (NCBI taxonomy): Eukaryota > Dinophyceae > Suessiales > Symbiodiniaceae > Cladocopium > Cladocopium sp. clade C. The sequence continues at coordinate 190,225 of BGPT01000321.1, read as the reverse complement.
ATACCCTCCACATGATTGAAGAATTTATCACCATTTTGATCAGAATTTATCTATATGATTTTATTGGCATGGAGATCTCATTTATCCGTTCGAACTGCTATGCTATCAAGGGTATAATACAGCTAGATTGGTTCGTGGTTGAGGTTTGGATGGTCCATGTTCATCCATTTTTATCTTGACCAATCTCATTTGAGAAACAATTTGGAATAGGTTGAAAGTTGTTGAAAGCGACGAGACCATCATGTTTCGATTCGCGTCGAAGATCCTCAGAGTTTCACCATGTTTCACGGATGGAGCCCCGGAGAGGCTTTGCTTGTCAACACCAGTGGCAAGGTTGTGGTCTTCCCTGCCTGTTTTTCGACGGTCCCCAGTCGCACAGATTGAGCTTTAAGAACGGTCTTCTCCACATTGAGAGAAAACAACATGATTTTGGAGCCCATTTGCGTTGTTTGTTCGAATATGTTCGAATGTATAAATCTGTAGATTGATATACCATGATATACCCGCCAGTAATCTTAACATATGGAGAATCCACCACGTGCAGATCATTTCCTCGAGAAAACGATGGATTTCCAGCCAGCTATTTTACTGGACACACGAGGGTATAGAAAGTGGAACAACTTCATGGTGTCCCAAACCCACTCTACTGCTTTGCTTCTTTGCTTGAAGTCCCGGTTTTTTTTGCAACATATATCCTCCCTAGCAAAGCCTGGTGGCAGAAAAGGGTCTCCCTAAGTTGTTTGCAGATCAACCGAAACCTTCTGAAGTTTCCCAGTTGATGGTTTCTAATACCACTGAATTTGCCTTTCTCTATTTAGGATGATGATGATGGTGGTGTTGGTGGTGATGATCATAAAAATGATCATGATGGTGATGGTGATATGATATTGATCATGATCTCAATGCAAAATGAAGTACAGATAGTTTCAGAGTGGCTAAACGGTAAAAGCCAACCACTGGTTTTCATTCCAAAAACACTAGTTGTCTTTTGCTGTAAAGAGGAGGGGTCCCTGGATCTTCTTTTTGCCTTAATACGTATTCAAAGTTATTCACAAGTATGTCTCAACTAGTTCATTTATGTACATGAAAAATACATTACAATCAACATGAACTTATGTGGTGGAGTAGATAAATATCAATTGATAGACATTGATAGATAGATGTTAATAAACAGATGATGACAATTTTTCTGACCCCCGAAAAAATCTAGGAGTTTCAAAAGGCCTGTAGGTTTTTTTGTCGAGACCTCTTTCCGTGGTTTAGAACCTCCTTCTCCCCCTTCAAAATATGACCATTTGGTTCTTCGACATAGCTACGGAACATGGCCCATTTATAGACAATACACAACATGATTTACCTATTAAAAATGGTGATGTCCCATGGCCATATTAAATAACCAGAGGATACTTTAGGGATAATTATAGTTGTACCTCATTAAAACGGACAAACCCAGCTAGTATCAAGATGCATAACGTATTAATAGCTGACTTTTCAAGCCCTTTTGAGTAAATCGTGGTTCTTTGTTTGATGTAAGGACAACAGCTGCTGGCTCCTGGGTGATTCAACATATGATTCATATCCTCCCTACTTGGAATGATCCTAATTGCGCAATACCATTTGCTCTACCATCAAAAAGCAATGTTGCTTGTGGCTGTGGGTTGCTCCTTTGAAGTGCCATTCTGATCAATTATGCATCATGGTCCACAAGGTGGTGATTTGAACATGTTTGAACATCTCTGATACATGAGCAGCATTCAACACCCCCGTTGATTGATGACAAGGCATTGGGTTATACTGTATACTACCCAATTGGAGATTATCACTGTTCTTAACCAGTATACATCGAGAAGGTTTGGTAAATGTATGAAAATGTCTCGTTTTGAAGACTTTGAACATCACGTATCCATACGTATCTGAGTATCTTTTGGAGATTGTGTTCCCAATAGTTTTCAGAGATGTTCACTTGGGACATTAAAAAAAACGCCTCCACAATTCGGACCACCGAAATCGGTTGTAAACATCGCACTGCGATCGGCCAGGAAGCCATCAACAGTCGCAATCTCACTTGCTTCCAGTGTGGAGCTTAAAGGTCACAGGTCCCGCATCAGATTCTCTCGATTCTCATGTTTTACCCTCTGGTAAACGTATACATACGTATGGAAAATTACCACTCTCAATGGGAAAATCATCTATTTCTATGGCCATTTTCAATAGCTATGTTAGTTTACCAGAGGGTATCTGACAGGGAAACAATTTATAAACCTCATTCCATCTCGTTGAGAAGATACTTGGTTGAGAACATCGTGCCGTTCCCCATGAAGATATAGCAATGCATGTTAATACAGTAGCATTACTTGAGGCTCTATGTTCAAAACCCTTCATGCGTATACCCTGGTCCTTCATCCTGGCCCTGACCAAGCCTTACCATGGTTGTGGTCCGTCACGTGAACACATCGATGCTTCCAGCATCAACATGAGAAAAGATATGAATATATGGGTTTCGGTGATTAAACCATCAAGGTTCAAACAATTCTTCTGATATGTTTGAGACCTTGAACAATCTGAGCTGGTGTTTTCATGCCGTTCAAGGTGAGTGAAAGGTGATTCAATTGATTCAATGCGGTAAACCCCAACAATTTGTCACATCCCTGCTGCAACCCTGACGTTTGCCCGCCGCGGATCCCGCATATCCTTTGACATGCTCAAATGCCTGCGCAGGGCTCTAGCTTATGTACTTTCCAAAACCGAAAACCCTAAAACCCCAAACCCCTAAGACCCTAATCCCTAAACCCGAAAACCCTAAATCCCTAGATAAAAAGCCTAAATCCTGGAATGAAAACCTAAAGTCAAAATAGCGGCGTATAGCCAGTGCTTTCATTCATCCTCTGGTGACAAGTATATATGATCTTGTTTGGGTGTGTTATTTGGGGGTGGGCGAACGTGCGGGTTGGAGGGAACATCCCAGATTTTGCCAGAAATTGCTGGTAATTGGAGCTTTACGCCATTGGGTTTACCTTGTCAGGTCCTCAGTGCGCTTAACCTCCCGCGCGCCGCAGAAGACACTTGGTGATTCATGGGATTCGGCGGTCATAACTTTGGGATATAACATGATATAACTTTGGGATACCCTCTGGTAAACTAACATAACTATGGAAAATCACCATTTTAAATGGGAAAATCCACTATAAATGACCATTTTCAATAGCTATGTTAGTTTACCAGAGGGTATCAATGGGATAGTACAATTCCCCCAGCAAACAGTGTGATCCTGAGAATCACTTCTTGGCAGAGGAATGCAGTCTTCCAACCCTATATCAACGGAAGGGTCTATGTTATTTTGGGGATGGTAATGGGATATAATTCTGGGGATTCAATGAGAAAAGATGCAAATTTGGCTGTGGCATGATTCAATCAACAGGGGCATGTTTCCCAGTTTTTTTTTTTTCAGGGTAATTCAGGGATTAGAAAGAATGTTGGTGCCATTCTGATTAAGACCAAAAAGTTCATGCAGGACGGGACAATAAGTTAAAACTCTTGGTTTGAGTTTACATGAATGTAATGTACATCACTTTTGTTAGAATGATTTCATGGCATTCATGGGACATGTTCACTTCTTTCTCCTGAAGTCAGAGCTGATGATAGGTGATGTAGCTGTTGACTCAAGACGCGTTGTCTTGAAGAAGCCTTTGGTGAAGTAGCCAATGACTGTTGAGACTGCAAAGCATACCCTCTGCTAATCAAACATGGCAATGGAACATTCCCGATGTATGGATGTTTACAGTATAGATGAAAACTCCTTAAATCCTCCATATATAGGGGATTTCCAATTGCCAATTGCCACGTTTGACTACCGAAGGGCAATCGATTTGCAGGGCAGACGAAACACTGATGCTCTTGATTGCAGATTGTACCGCGCCAAGGAACAGCAAGGAGGCGTGTTGTCTTGACCTTAGTTCCAAGTCCGTCTTTGGTTCTTTTGGAAAAGGTGCAGCTATAGAAATGGATAATCAAAGGAGAGGAATTGAGTTTCGAATGTCAAGCCCTCTTTGTCCTCTTGCCTTCCTCCTTGACACTTTCATGTACTGTCCCGTTTGATGTGTCGTGGAATGCTGTCGCGCCCAGTGATTCTATTTTGTCAAGCACCCCTGGATATAAATACTGCACGATTGATCTCTAATGATCTCTATCTGCATGTTTTTTCAGGTGATAGATCCAGTGATAGATCCATTATCATGTCAACATTCCTGGGATTTTGACCTGGACCGTTGACCAACCAGGGTGGTTACCATTGTAGATGACATCACTAATTCGCCAGGGTCTGGGAATCCCTCTCTGGCTTGACGACACCTGAGGTGGCACGATTTGGACCACCCTGGATCTTTTGCCCGTGGAGATTGCGATGGTTCTCCTTGTCGTAACTGCATCGAATCGCTCCTTTCTAGGCGAGTTGACTGCGGTTCATGAGTGAATTTACAAGATTGAAAGGTAAGATGGAATCTTAACATATCTTGACAATCTTAAAGGCCTAAAGAGGATGGCTTCGGAACAGGAATTTCAGTTTCCTGTTGGGCAGTGACCATTGTTGCGTTTCATGTCAAGTGTTAGGTTTGCAACGGAAAGTTTCGATGAACACAAATTCTGTCCACATCCAAATAGGGGTCTCTTGGAAGCAAAATACTGAAACCACTAGTAGAACACGCGTAGGGGAAAGATGATGAAAGTGTGCGTGTTGTTGTGGATGCGATGATGAGTAAAAGCGACTATTGTGTATATATGAGTATATAAATATATATATATATATATATTATCATAGAATATCATATGACTATACAATCTAATTACAGTATGTAGATATACACAGGGTCCCTGCGCGTATCTTTGATTATGTATAGATCGTCTCTATGATTATACATGTATGTATTGTCTATAAAAACAAAACAACACACAACTATATTGTATACATGATGATATGTTTGTACACAACTCTATGTTAACCACATGCGTATATATAATATATAGAATTATATACATTATGATCATCATCATGATCATGATGATGATGATCACATGGTGATCATGATGATCATGATGATCATGATGATCATGATGATCATGATGATCATGATGATCATGATGATCATGATGATCATGATGATCATGATGATTGCTGGTTCCCCAAGATGGATAACATGCATATACTCTAGTGCCTTCAAACATCATTTTGCTAGTTCTCTCCCACTATTTGGGAAGCTGATTCTTAATGAACGTTTCAAACCATCAAGCTTTTTTGTGCTGTTGAAAGTATGCCTCCATCATTTTGCAGTTCACACTTGAACCTGCGCGTCAATCACTTTGTGCGCAGAGTTCCTTTGTTTCACTGTTGGCCTTGAATGAGTGGGTCAAACCAATAAATATCATTAGATACTGGTGTGGCGCGTTGATGAAATAAAATGAACATTGCTGTTATTTTATGCTACCTAGAATCTAGAAATTTCATGAAATTTCTAGTTTTGTGGGTTTGAGTAGTATGCAGTGTACAAACTATATAATAGATTTATGCCTACGGAAAAACTGTACGTGTAATGATTGCGGTTTTACAGGATGGGTTTGGGGTTGGGTGGGATGGGATGTTAGCATTCATTGACATGTGCACCCATCCTTGATATTACTCTACTGGATCTTGATGCTACGCTATCTCCTAGGGGGGTGGGGATGTGGTGGGCTGAGGTGGGATCTCAATGTTCATGGACACTTTGCACACGAAGCAACGCTGAGAGCCCATGAAATCGCCACGCAAATCGTTCTGCTTCTATGGGTTTTTACAACTTCATCCAAAACAAAGACAATTTTGCAGACCTCCGCACAAATGCACATTGAAGAGCATGAAATGATAAGGCCGTGTAAAAGGTTGCTCAATTTCAACTCCAATTTGCGCGACTACATGCACGATTCCGCATATGCAGTCATGTACACATGGAGGGATGTATTGACGGATGAATGCATGGATGGATAGGGACATATGCTACAGTATGTCATTTTCCCAGCAACATTTCAGAAAAAAAAAACAGCGCAAGTAGAAACTACAGGACGAACTTGATCCCAGACAGCTCCAACAATCAGTTAATTCATTATTTTTGCCATTTTGGCAATGGGGTTGGTAGTCTGGAAAGTCAAGATGGAGCCCTCGAATTTTACAGGAATCCACTAGGAACCTCATTTTCCAACCCATGAACATGAAGGTTCCATGTGGGATTTTACGGAGTCCTGCTGGCGTTGCTGAGTTTTTGTTGACAGGTGACATTGCCCATGATATGGCGCTGGTGGCGGCTATCTCAGTGGAAGATGTGCATGGAATATTGAATATTTCAGCCTTTAAGTTGAGGGTGACAATGTTGTCGCCAAGCCACATGCCCAGTGACTTGGAGCTTCAGTTTTGAAATGGGGTTTTAAAAAAGCGGTCCCAATTCAAAGCAGACCAAGTATAGAATCAATATGAATCAATGATGAACAAAAAATGGGCTTACAACATCTTACAACCAACTTTACCCCATCAATATAGCCTAACATAGCCATGGAATGGCTAAGGTGGACTTCAACGGTAAAGTTCAGCTAGGGGAGATCTTGGCCGTTGGGGTGCCCAGGTGGCGGCAAGTTCAGCTAGGGGATATGGGTTTATGCATATCCCAATAGTTAAATATACATTGGGATAGTAATATATATATATATATATTAAAATCTATTAGATAATAGACAATATATATATATATATGTGATATACAATGTTATACATATATATATATATTTATGTGATATACAATGTTATATATATACAGTATATGCAATAGATATTTGAATCCCAATAGTCTATTGATCGTATTCAAAAAGGAATTAGATAGTAATCGTTGTTCTCCTCGGTTTTATATTTTGACCCATATGCATATCATGAGTTATATAAAGATTATAACGGTTTTGCCAAATAAACTCACCCCTTGATCATTAAGAAATCCCTCCCATGGCTGGAGCCTCAATAGATTCCATGCCAGAGCATTGTTTTGACTGGGGGGGATGTTGAACATTGGATGGAAGGGAGTAGTACATGACTAGTTCGATAAAAGGAAATTACTGAATGATCTACCCGCAATCAAACATGGCAAAGGACATTTATACATGTTTATACAGGATTCTCTCATTAAAGCTTCGATTGATAGGACATTTTCCAGCCAGTCATCATCATCAGAGAGGGTACTATGGAAAACCCTGTCAACTAATCAGAACTATATGTAGAGGGGCTGACCGGAGTTTTGGTGGACTGGTATTGTTTATTCGGTCATACTCCTGGTGACTGCAAGTCTCCCAACGTAACCCCCGCTGTCACAACTTCTTATGTTGGGATGGTCACGGAACGCTCGATGGTTACCCTGTGGTTATTTAACATAGCGATGGAAAATTGTCCATTTATAGATGCTTTATGGATATTTATTGTGATTTACCTATAAACCATGGTGGTTTTCCATGGTTTTCCATGGCTATGTTAAATAACCAAAGGGTATGTTTCACAAGATGGTTTATCCCCCTCTTCAACTGGACGAACTGATGCCTATGTTGTTCACTCAGATGAGAGGGGACATTTAGAGGAGTAGCACCCAGTGCCAGTTGTTCCATTTTGGGTCACAGTTGTACACCTTTGTGTCAAACCCTGGTACTCCGGTGAACATCCAATTCCTTGGTCAGTGAACGTTAGATTGCGACCATCCCCTTTTGCCCATATTTGTCCATCTTTATTTCGGTTTCCTGAAGATTTCCCACAACCCAGGAGCCACCACCAGATGCGAAGATGGGATTGTTGGGCGCGCTGAGACGTCTCGTTGCTAGACTCAATGGACGGCTGAGAAAACTTGCTGGGTTTCAACGGACATTCATAGGCAAATCATGTCCAAAATCAGATGATATCAGAATCAGATGCAAATTTCCGCACATAGTTAGTCATATTGTTTTCACCTGATAATATCATATAGATCCAGATATATGATGCTATATGTATGTGTATATATATATATATTGCGATGAAAGTTGAAAGCATCGTTGACTCGCTGACGGACAGTGGAAACAGGACCTGGCTCATGTGGTTTTGCCACGCTGGTATGTTATGGTAGGTTTACTCTGGGTGCTCTTTTTAGTTGGTGGCCTCCAAACTCATGAGTTTCCTGACAAAAACAGACCTTCAAAACTTGTGTTGATGAGGTCTGAGGGTGGGTGGTTTATCAAGGAGTAGTCACCACAGCCCTGAAATGTCCTGAACAAAACGACTACTTCAGACTACCAATCAACGATTTCGGATTTTTTTGACTTGATACTACAGATCGAGATAGGCCATGATTCACTCAAAATACGGTTCATGTCTCAAAAAGTGACCACTCAGCCAACATGTTTGCACCAACCAAGGATGTCAATGTTTTGGGTTCCACCCACAAACCTCAGCAAAATTGTGATAGACAATTCACCCACGGAGGGACCCACAGTTCCCGCAACATGGTGAGGATAACCTGTGCTGGGTGTTTCGGAATATGGATTGCCATGGCAGGGCACAAGATATGTCTGAGCCAACCGCGTAGATCTTGATGGAGTCAAAGCTAACGACCCACAGACTCTTGCAGATGAACACTGTATCACCTTGTGATTTGTTCACTCTTGCAGGTTTCTGCACATCGAAAAACACAACAAGCATTAAAACAAAAACATACACCATCAAAAACCATGGTTTTTTTTTCCGTACATGGTCTAATATCCATACATGTTCAATCGAAAACATGATCCTCGCGTGCCAAGGATTGGAGTAGTTGGTGGCCCTGGCGCCGTTACCAGGGGAGACCTGGAGCGCGATGTCAGCTAGATGCGAAGTCGTCAATGGACATTTCAATGGGGAAAGTCATGGAAGTCAATGGGGAAAGAGTTGTTTGATGTTGTTTGAATGATTTTAGACGGATATTTCATAGATTTATGTCGCCTGCGAATGCCTGCGATACAATCTATAACTCCTGTAAACCTTGTTTTTTTTTTTTTTCGTGCGAAAAAAACAACGATTTGAAAAAGCAAAAAAAAAGCGATAAAAAGCGACAAAGCGATAAAACGCGACAAAGCGAAAAAAAAAACGACAAAAAAAAGCGATTGGGAATGCGGCAGAAGTAGAAAGTTGCAAAAGCTGATGCATGCAAAATAAATGCGAAAAACATGTGAAAAAAGCTAAAACAAAGCGAAAAAATGCGATTGGGAATGCAAAACACGAAGAATTGCCGAGTTTTGGTTATTGTTTGCTTTTTTTGCTTTTATAATCTTTTATATGTTTTTTTTTGAAATGTGTTACGTTTTTTTCAATCGCGTTTTTCTTGTTTTTTTTTCAACATTGCTAAATCGGTGTTTTTCATGTTTTTCGTTTTTTTAGTTACGCTTTCCAGAATTAGCTTGGTAGGGGAAACATGATGATAGATGGGAACATGAACTAAATGTTCAACTGGACAACATGTAGATGATGAAAACTCAAACATCATCGAAATAAATGGCGAGATTTTCAGCAAGGCATGTTTGATTGAGGGTATGGGGAGATCTACTTGCAGGTACCACCATACATTCTTCAAAGTTCCTCATGTTTTGTCATGTTTTGTCGCAGCCAGTGAATGTCAGAGATTTAGTTTTGAACGGCGAGTTAGGACACTTATGACGTTCCTTTGTTGGCAAACTGCTGAGCCATTATCTAACTTAGCCCAGGTATGGTCAGCAAATGGAAAACCCCTTATGGTTTGTGTAGGCGCAAAAAGATAAAGAGATCAGACATCATAGCTGGATTTGACGAAATTTGGCCATGGCTGATATTAAAAAACATAACAAAGTGGATCCTGAAGAAATTAATAGGACTGGCTAACATAATGTTGTAAAATTGGTGAAGCATTAAAATTATTCTTGAGCCAATATCATTTGATAATCAACCATAGCAATGGAAAATCCACCATTTACAGTAAACCGATGAATTTCCCATTAAAAGCTCCATTTAAAGGGAATATCATCCATTTTAACGTCATGCCATGCATTTTGCTCGGCAAGTCAAGCTACTTTTCAAGACACTTTCAGCACTTGAATGTGGATTGGATGATTCGTTGATGTAAATCCACTTACTGTCGAATGTGTATGAAGTTCACTTACAAGTTTATATGTGTGTCATTTTGATTCATTTTGTGTCTACATGATTCTATAATATGATTATATTCTATAATTCTATATGTATCGTTATGTACCGGGGCGTGCAGTACGCATCAATTGCTTTTATAGTACGCAATATTGATCAATATTGTGAACTATTTTACATAATATTCAATAATATTTATGCGATATTGTACCAGTTCTTTTCAATTGTAATCTAGTACGCCCTATGATATTATACTACTACAACATATTATATGACAATATCATATTACAGTTTATTATATTATATTACAGTTTGTTACATGATACTCAGGTAGCTTATATTTGAACATATAATGTCATGTAATTGTTTTGATATCATGTCATAAATTATATATATTATTCTATAGTATCATATGTTCTTTAAACATATTATATACAGTTGGAATCTATCTATGCAAACATGAAATTAATGGGTATATAAACATATATATATATATAAACAAATACTGGGTATACAAACATACGGCCAGGAAGGGGGTGCCCGGCGAAGTGGATTTTAACTGGGCAGGGCCAGTGTTTTTGCATGTTGGTATGTCGGTGACATGGCAATTTGTTTGACAAGACTTGTTTCCAAGACCCCAAACCCAAAACCCCAAACCCTAAAACCTGCCCTAAAACCTAAACCTGACATAATCTGACATGAAACCCTAAGTAAGCCTTGAAAGTAAAGTCTTACTAAAAGCGTGGTAAGAGAAACATGTAAAATCCCGAAAGAAAACAACTTATTGAAACCATAAAGAAACCCTAAACCCTAAAGGTTGGTTCCATGATAAACCCCTCGGCAGTACCCTCTGCCTGCGGGTAAACTTACTAAATGCAAATATGACCATATATGGATATATATATATATATATATATATGAACCATATACTATACACATTAGATCACATTAGTCTGATTTCGTATCCATACCTTGCAACAAATACAGTATTTGTTACCCTCTGTCAATTTAACAGTTCGCTATGGAAAATCACCATTTTGAATAGGTAGATCATAGTTTTTATCACCTATTTCTATAGGCCGTTCTCCATAGCAAACTGTGAAATAACCAGTTGGTACATCGTCTATAGGCTGGATCGATCCGCCAGGAATTTGCTGCCGAGGGTGGAATGGGCCACCTGTGAGCACTTCATGGACGGCCGACTTCATGGGCCCTGGGTGACCGAAACCTTGGGGGGTTGCCATGGGGGGTTTGCCCGTTCGGAAGCAACGTTGTTGTGGTGGGACCATGTCGACTTTTGAAAGGTGGGAAGAGCCACATCTTTGGCGGTTTTCCCAGGGTAAGAACAATCGAACAAGATTGAATAGTGAATTATTGATCAAGTAGTATATCATCATTCATCAATGAATTATTCATCAATTAATATCGATGAATTAATTGAGTTCCAACGAATTTATTCCGACATAATATGTTTCAGCAAGTTGCTATAGCTGGTGATGTGATCCATTCTGAGCTCCTGTCGAATCGGTTTGTGGTTGAGGCTCATGGATTTGTTGTTTATATGAAACAATGGGTTGTAATGGGGGTACCCAAAAATGGATGGTTTTTAATGAAAATCCTATTAAAATGGATGATTTGGGGGTACCCCCATTTTAGGAAACCTCCAAATGGCTTCAGAAAATGCAGTTAGCATGTGATTGAACATGTAAACGTGTCCCTCGTTTCAACGATTGGTCTGTTTTTTTTTGTTCACTTCGCCCTGCTTGCCTCTCTCTTTGTTTGTCTCTCTTTCATGTTGTCCCTTCTTTCCGAGTCTCCCCTGGAGTATCCATCTCTCGGTCTCTTTGTCATTTTTTATCTATCCATCTATCAATGCGTTGATCGATCCATGGATCCATCGATTGTTTTTCTAATTTGGGGATGAATCAACACCGGCTGGTGTTCATGGATGTGCCCTACATAAACATGTTATTTAGTGATATTGAATGTTATTGATAGGTATCTATTCATCCACAACATTACATTCCAGAACCATATTAAATTCATCTTTAAATTCAAAGGTATTCATCAGTTATAACATGGATTCAACGGTATTTATTGGTATTGATTTCACTCATGATTCATAGCCCTTTTATCATGATTTATCCCTATCTATATAATCCAATAGACTTGCACTAAAAAAAACATACCTTTTCCAATGCCGTTCCAAACGTGCACCCTGGAAGCCGGGAGGACAATCCTGAAATGTTTTCGCGGGTGATCAAGGAGGCTGATTCAAGCTGCCACCGTTGATGATGCAAGAAAGGAGCATGGAGACTCATATGGCATGATATGTATGTATGTATATCATATATATTAAGGTATATTATATATATATACATTAATATATTATTTGTTACTCTTACCAGGAAAAAAACTATATACTTTGTTGCAATTCATTTATATCGCTAGTGCTATCCATGGAGATCCATCTGGTCGGTTGCTTTTTAGGGACCCAACCCGCTCCAATGGCTGGTCATCCCCAATGATGTTTAGATGGAACCTTCAAGAAAAGATGGCAAGTCCTGGCCATCCATGATTTGGAGGGTCCCCTCTGGGCGTGAGCTGCAGCAATGTTCCAGCGTGCTACCAAGTGTGGTGCTAACAAGGGTTTGATTTCTTTCGTCGGGGCCAACGCACTTGAGTTGACAATAACATACAATAACATTGAACTTCGAGGGCGGGGTGTATAATTTGATGAAAAGGGTTTGAATATTTCGTCCATCTACGGTAGTGACTCAGTGCTTGTACCGGATGTATTGCATCTGCGAATATATGTCTCAAACTGGCGCAGGGTTCCCGATATTTCCTTTACGGATCATCACCACGTACAGTAACAAATTGAAGAATGTACCACTCAACCACTGAAACCTGACGACTAATTCCCCTTTCAAGAGACATTTGAGATGAAGGGAGACACGCCTGCCCCCTGTTGGGAATCAACTCTATGGCTGGATATGAAGTCTGGTTTAGCTAAAATCATCACAGATGTTTTATTCAAGGTATTTGAGCCCAATTTTGAGGTATGATATTTGAGGTGGCAAATTCAAGATTTCTCCAAATATTCTCTATCTGTCAGATACCCACAGTTCTTTCTTGGGCGATTTTCCATTTCCAGGTCAGACTCGAAGGGGGAGGACCTTCCACTCTGAGACCCAGATAAACCCAGGAAAATCACAGCCACCTAGGCATTCTTATCATTTTTCTCAAATGAACCATTAGAAATAGCTCTGTTGATGGGTCAAGACCAAGGGGTTTTACGAACTGGCTTATTGGGGATTATCAGATATTATTGGGTATTATCATGAGTATTTACTTAACCAGCATTATAGCCGGAGTATACTGTAGGTTTTTTGGAATTGGGTCAAAACCTATTATTATCCATTTTAGTGGGATGAACATCCATTTACCAGCTATTTTGATGTTCACTAGGTACCAGGGTTTTGACTCATAGCCATATTATAAACCATAGCATCGCAGTTTCATCCAGGTATTGGGGAAGTTGGGGTACCCCACCGGTTGAGGCCCTTCCGCTGAGCCTCAAGAAACACAGGGGACAGGCCTCCTTTGTAGCTCCTTAGATTGAAGATTTCAGCGGAGTTTTGTGCAGCACGATATAAATAAATAAATATATATATATATAATTATATATATACATATACATATATAACACTATATACATATATATATACATACACATATATATATATACACATACATTATATATATATACTATCAAAATAGCTCTTGGAAGAAACAGCAGCATTTGGGTTCAATGGAATATGCTGGCTTCATCCATCTCCAGCTGTTTTCATCCCGTTGATCATATGGTCAAGACGACACATCGAAGATGGCCACAGGTGGATGGTCAATGAGTGTCCCATGAATTGCTTGCCACTTTCCGTAGCAATACCTGGGCAGTGCTCAAAAACCCATGTTGGTGGATGATGGTAGGGGGGGTTAATACGATCCAAATCTATCCAATATATGAGGGGATGATCATCATCCACCTGCGAATCCCCCATGGTGATTTCATCCCTCCAAAAGTGATCACCCCCACTGATAGCTGGTCAATAAGTCCTGAAAAAAAACCTGGTGGGGGCTCACCCGGTGCTGCCGGGTGGCATCTTGATATGAACGAAGCAGTCTTTCATGGGACTAGATGTATTTTCTATACCATCACCGGCCATTGAATCAAGATCTGTGAACGGAGCATGCCCATGACCGAGGTCATGAGCAAAGGATCTGTAGCAGATTGCCCAACATTTGCACCCTCAGCTGGAAACTCAGTGAAAAACACTGGTCCAACGGTTGCCTTTGTTTCCTTTTTTTGGAGGAAACATCGAGTTTGCTCATGGTTCTCTGGGGATCTTAGCATGCCACTTTCTGAAATGGTTGTTTGCAGTAGGATGATCCAAGTCCCAAGTGCCGATGCATCCTGATTGTCACATGGCCAAGACGGCTGGAGAAACAGATCTAAGATTGGCCATGTCATACAGTGGGAGGATCCGTTCCAGTTTTAAGTGGATACAGAACCACAGCAAAGGGATGATATCCCAGCTTGTCCAGGTCACTACCATACCCATTGCGAAGTCTAGCTGCACCTCTAAGTCTGTGACAAATACTTCTATGATGTGGACAAGCCACTTACTCATCGGGATCATGGAAATATACAAGATCATACAAGTAATCCTTTTCTCCATATTCTTAAACGTCCCCCCCTTCCCACCAAATCATGATCATAGGGACCTGCTTTACGATTGTTATTGTGTGGAGTTTGCAGTTAGGGCACCGATTATTCAAAATGGAAATCATCAGGAACAGGACTTGAGGTAGTCAATTGATTTTGGTGAACAACACACACGATCTTCTTTGTAAGCTTAATATTTTGGAAACTACGTTTCTTTAGAAACTATGTTATGGAAAGAGATCCCAAGTAGTATATATGAAGCCCTATTCATCAATAAGAACAGGTCCTTTTTCTAAGTAATGAAGTATATAATGGTAACAGTTGCCTACGAGAAGTGAGGTTTCATCAAGAAGAGGTATTCCCATTCTTGCTCCCTGGTGCACCGGAGAAAGCTGGCTTCAGGAGATACCTTCTCTCCTTTGCAAGCCAGATATTCAGATATTTTGGAAACAACGAACGCGCTCAAGAAAACGTAGAAACATGTAGGAACCATGAATTTGAGGAAGATTTACCGATTGGAAAAGATATAGGCTTACTGGATATAGATTTACACATATAATCCACATTCATTTAATCCACGAATAATTTGTTTGGTGGTTGGTGGTTGGTGGTTGGGGATGATCTCCGATGATCCGGTGAGGCGCGACAGAAAGTCTTCCTGGGCATGGGTTGTGGCACCCAGGGCACCTGGTGTTTGGCTGATTGGTAGATGGGGCTTTCCATCAAATAGATGGTTTATAATGGAAAATCATGGAAAATCCTATTAAAATAGATGATTTGGGGGTACCCCCATTCTAGGAAACCCCCAGATGTTGACAGTGGCCTGAGAAGCAGGGGCATCTTTGGGAAGCTTCAAGCTTTCCCGGTGAAGAAAGTTTGTGCTCATTGTTGTTTTACATGTGGCCAAAAGTGCACAATACATATACTGTATATGATACGCATAAATTTATACACATACCCATGTGTATATACACACACACCCATAGGTATATGCAATATGTATTATATATATATATATAATTATATATATATATATATTGATATCAATATACATGATATATACACCTACATAGTGATACATGTATCAATGGGGTTGCAACCAGCAATGCTCCTCACAGCTTGCCGTTGGGTGCCCAGCCTCTTCCGCGTTTGAGGATGGGACTTCTATAACGATGAAAACCTGCACATCGAAGTAGCATTGGTCGGGTGTCACAGGTTGTGATGACGCTCCGAATTTCTCCAAGGGAACATGATGACGCTCCGAATTTTCCAAGGGAACATTTACAGTTGAACCCCCTATCTGGTCGGTGGATTTGACATGCTGCAAATATTTGTTTCCCTCTGGCTATTTAACACAGCTACGGAAAATTGCAAATTCATAGATGATTTATATACAATGATTTACCTATTAAAAATGGTGATGCTCCATGGCTACGTTAAATTACCAGAGGGTAATGTTCAAGCTTCGGATGATAGGGGATGATCAGATTTTCCCACAAACCAATCCATTGAGTGAGAGGTTGACTGGTTGTCAATAGGTTACTATCGTTCCAATAAGATAACAGAACTGCGCCTCATGGGGGAGTGATTTTTGCATTAAGACAACACTAGTATGTGCGGTATTTTGAGACTAGAAGAGGCTTCAAAACGTTGTTTAAAAGCAAACCATAGAATTCACATCAGCAAAGGCTCGCATATCCTGTCATAAATCACTGGCATCCACAGATTTGTGAGAACTAAACTTTTCTTGTATTCTTGTGAGGCTTGCAAAGAACTACAAGCAACGACTTGCAATTGCAAAAGCATAGAAAACAATCTGCTGCACCCCATGCCATGGGAATAGGTAGCTTGTTTCATCTTGGAATAGCATATGCAGTATCAATAGGTGGTGGCTACTGTGATGCAGGTGATGGAGAAATAGGAGAAAATATGAGAAAATCCATTGCTGGAAGCAATTGTAATGAATTGGGATACTGTAATCCAACTGGCCAGGGCAATGTAGGGCACATCACA
The DNA here is from genome assembly GCA_003297045.1 of Symbiodinium sp. clade C Y103. Lineage (NCBI taxonomy): Eukaryota > Dinophyceae > Suessiales > Symbiodiniaceae > Cladocopium > Cladocopium sp. clade C. The sequence goes on along the minus strand of BGPT01000321.1, from coordinate 173,306 downwards.
AGGTATCCTAGTTAGAAGTATATATATATATTGCAAGTTTAAGTTTGGTTTAGGAAAATCACTTCCCAATTTTGAGAACTTCTGGTTCAGTTGGTGATGTATTCCCATAATAAGTTATATCCCATACATATCCATGTAAACCACCAGTTTGATCGACTTTGTTATCCCCATTGAAATAGTCCATTGGTATAAGCATTCTAGAGGATCCCAGCGACGATTTTGTGGACGACTGAAAAAAGCCCTCGGTGGCATTGGGAGCATGTGTTTTTTTCCCCGCCGTTTGTTTGGTCGTCGTCTACACTCTTCTGTATTACTATGGATACTATACGTCTACACATATGTGTCGGCTAAGGTTCTTTAAATCTATATGTATAGTATTTATCATCATCATTATTATACATATATATATATATATAAATAAATATGTGAAATACACATATCCATGTATGTATACAGTCATAATAGATATATTCATATATATATATACATACATAATATGTATATGCATCCCATCGATGTGTTCCCTCGGCGATTCGTTTCGACCGTTTGAAACGCACAACGACCCTAGGTCTGTTTGACGGCCAACGGTCAGCACGTCTCCACAGTCCTAGGGCTCAGATCCTGCACCAGCTGGTGGGCAGTTTACCCTTTGGTAAACTAACAGTTTGCGATTTAACATGGCCATAGAAATCGTGGATTTTCCCATGAATAGCATGGTGATTTCCCATAGTTATGTAAACGTGTTTACCAGAGGGTAAAACAAAAATTCCCATGGTTTGCAGTGTTTCATCGTTGGCAATAGTTACCAACTGCAGGAATTCGCAACCATCCACAGTATGGATTCGGATTGGTTTCAGGGAAATTTTACAGGACACCGTCTATATTTGATGGTAAAAACCATGGTTTCCGATTTTTCCTCCAAGCAATCCAGTGAACATAGCTATTGGAAATGGGTGATTTAGAGTTGATTTACCTATTCACAATGGTGGTTTTCCATACTTATGTTAGTTCATCAGAGATTTTCCAACTAAGCAATACAACAGATGGGTTTGACCTTCAAGACTGTGGATGATATAAGCTTTAAATGATGGTTGGTTATATTTTGAGGTAAACAGTATGAACCCGGATCCCTGACCAATGGTTCAGGCGTTCCCAAACCAGGTTTGAGCCGATGAACATCAAGCAAGTCTTGCTTGATTCTGGCAGCAAGCAATAATCAAATTCACATGAACCAAACGAGCCTGACTGAGCTTGCTCAATGAACATCCATTTTCCCCCCATAGCAATGGAACAGAATGAGCAGCCAATGGAACGATTTTCCCTCAGCTGGGGTCTCTGGGCCCCTGCATCCTGGCAGGTGTGCAAAGGGGGCCAAAGCGTCAACGGGGCGTTCCATACAGGCGCGGTTTGGTCCTGTCGGATGGGACCGGACCATCCGGTGCCGACGAAGGGTGTCAAGTCGGGTATCTGGACGCAGGATGATTTCAATACTCGATTTTGCAAAAATTCGATTGATTGCAGAGTTTTTCTGTGATTTTACTTCTTTCTGAAGTGGGATTTACTTGAGTGCGATGCTCCACCATGGCAGGAGAGAACATAAAGACATAGAGTGTCGAACTGCCATTGGCCTTATTGGCGCAGCGCAGACCATGAGACACATCGTCTGTCAAGATGTCAACCCCTTAAAATGGATCCATGTAATTGATAGGATATTCACCAATTCACCAAGTTTTTTACCAGCATTTACTGTTGAACCCTAAGGATCTCAAAGAGTCCCAAAGGCAGAATGATGTAGTGCTTCGACGAAGTAGGAGAGATCTTTTTTCGAGTTGCCTCTTAGCTGTGAACCAAGTATGACAAGCGACATGCGCACATGCCATGCTCCCAGAACTTTACCAAAACGGGATTGGTAACTGGGAATGGTACCATGAAATATTGGGAAAACACATGATGATGGGCCATTGTGACTTCTCGCATCGCAAACACATTGATTCTATCCCCTAAGACATGGGGATTTCCATGGATTTCCCCAGATGCATGGTGACTCTCAAGCAGCCACGGAACAAATGGGAACCTAAGAAATCCTGGGGTTGGTCAGTGACTGTTAGTGCTTCTGGCAACCAGACACCTGAGTTTCCTTTTTTGAATTTGCAGCATAAGAAGCGCGATATGATCCGCTAACTTGACCATGGTCTTTCGTTTTTGAAGGATTCTGCGGTTGTTTTGGAAGGATTTTGAAGGTTTGTGCATTGAAGGCTAGGGACGTAAAATGTTCGTGCCTTGTCAGGTTTTGTATCTATGGAAAGCACTGTTCACCACCCTGAAAAGAGGCTTCATGATCCCCACCTTTTGTCGAAGGAGCTTTGAACATCCACCAGCCATTGCATCAGTGCGATGCTGAAAGTGAAGAAGTCAGCTGCTGCTAAACCCATGGGTAAAACCCATGGGTGTTTTACCCATGGCTTTCACTGCTTCACCCATTGGATTCGGCAGGTGATGGTGCTCTGTCCGCTGGAATCTTTATGGATTTCGACGCACTTCCAGTCGAGGCGGCGAAAAATGCTGGTGATGATGGTTGGAGAGGGCGGAATCATCCCAAAGATAAATGTTCAATGATGTTTAACGATGTTTAGTTCCTTTTAATAGATCCTTTTAGAATCTTTTAGATCTATATACATACAGGCTGTAGTTTAGGAGTTCTTAGAATCAGAAGGCTCGAAGTCCGTGAAGCATTCCACAGATGATCACCAGCCATATCCCATTGCTTAGCTCTGGGAAATCACCATCGTTTATAGGTAAATCATCGGCCATGATGGGCCAGGTTCCATAGCTTTGTTGACTTATCAGAGGGCAGATGGGATGAAGGTCAAAGCATGTTTTTGCCCCAAAGCAGTTGAATTCGCATGGTAATAGCTTTGCACTATTTTGGATGTGTATATTATAGACCAGTATATGTCCCCGTGTCTTTCACCAAACATCCCAATTTTGGAGGGACGGCCCAAGTGCAAGTTTTGGCGGACCGCTTTTGACGGAACACCCCGGAAATGGCATGCTGCGGCATGCACAAACGGTTTGCGAAATGTCATGATGTCCACAGAGCAATCCAAGTCTATCATAGTCATTCATAGTCTATCTATCATTTTTCCATTTTTTTCCATCTACTTATCTACCTAGAGATGGATTTGGAATCCACATGGGCCCTAGTTTTCCATTTTCGAATATCCGATTCAATGGTTTTGACGCCTCCAAAATATAAGGGTCACAGCAAGATTCCAGGCATACAATTTGCATATTATATGATATTATATGTGAATATATATATATATATGTATCATTATATATAATATAATCTAGAAATACCGCAAATATATGTATGTGTGCACATTCACACATGATTGTATACATATATAATTATATATGTATATGGACAGACATGTGTTTGCAGAATTAGACAGATATGTGTGCGTCTACATAGATATATATGTACTGTAATTGCATAACATACATAGAATATACATACATATCTATGCAGACAAATGAATTAAACTATTGATGTACGGTATTTGTCCACACAAAAATGTGTGTATTTATATTATATAATATAATCTTATATACTGTATACATATTGTACGTAAATAGAAAACATTGTATATATATATATAAATTATATACATCTATCCACATTTACGAACACAGATTCTATTGCTTCAAAGTGGTGTAATTCTTTCCCATGAATTCCAATGGTAAGACATCCCATTAAATCACAAAATATGCTTGTGTATCCCCATGATATCCCCATGATTATCCCATTGAATCCCATCAAATCCCCATTTTGTCTTGGTGAAATCCCCTCCATCTGCCAGGTGTCAGTGGCTTTCCTGACGGCCCATGTGGCCTCCGAGGACTTCGGTGCAGTGCAGCAGCCGCATTGCACGGTTCCGCGGCAAAACATCCGGAGCTTTTCGGATGGATCTTGTGCATCCATGACGTGAATCCCAAGATTGATGTCACAAGTAGGATATATGTTTTTTCCTCAATGAAATTTAAATTGCACTTGCTTATCTTTTAGGGTTGGTACCTAACATTTTGGGGCAGAAACCCCAAAGCTTGAAGGGTGAACTGCCATTTTCCCTTCTGGGGTTGCCGTTTGGCTGGGTGCAGCCCACTTTCAGACACACCAATTTATGTCACTTACGTGGCTAATATTTTGAGATTTTTTTGTCTGGTTCCCATCTAGAGCGAACTACCGAAAATAAGTCCCTAAAAAATGCTAGAGACGGTGATAAAGGAGGTCAAATTGATGATTCGTTGCTATGAAAATACGGGCCGAACATCAATGAGCACCAGTTATTTTGACATTCAGCAGTGTACAAGGGTTTTGATACAGAAACATCGTGAAACTACGCCCACAAACTTCCTCACTAAGTGTCGAATATTTTCAACTCACGAGGTGAAATATCCAGTCTGGTAAGGGCACTTTAGCCTTGTGGTCGGGTGTCAACGGAGTCGGATAAATGCGAATCAATTGTGGTGCAAGACCTGACGAATATCGCTCGTATATACGGATTTCATGCGTTCTGGGCCTGAAAATAATCGAGCACGACCAGGTTCTTTCTGGATACAGCCCTTGGACAAGTTTTTTGGGCCCAAGCGGTATCCTTATCAGAGCGAAATGAGTGAAATTTGTTTTGGATTTGTGATGCTATGGTATAGTATAGTATAGTCCAGGGGAGGTCAATGTGGCGAAACAAACAGTCATTAGGGGCAACTTTGGATGGGTAATAGTTCAACTTTGTTTTGCCACAAATGACTATGGGTCAAAACCCTGGTAGCCTTCTGTTCACCCTAAGAAAAGTTGGGATTTATGGATGTTCATCCGATCCCTCCAAAATATGGTATTGTTGCATATTATTGCTGTATATTGTCCCATCCCAAAACGGGAAGAGTTGTCACCGGCTGCCCTGGCTGCCCACCGCCAGGCCATTGACGTCACGGGCCGGGAAATCTTCAGATACACGATGCCAGAGGTGGCCGCTGGGTGGTTGATAGGATGCAGCCGCTGAAGATGGCACAGTCGGAAAAGCGTTTGGGTCAGCAATGAAACTGCTGGGGCTTCTGACCCAAGGATGCCATAGTTCCCTGAGCATTTCTGAGACATTGTTCAGCACTAGGTTTCTGGTTGCCTCAACTGGGGCCCCAGTTCCCACCAGTCACCAGCGGTGCCGACGCGACAGGAAAAGAAGACTTCCACCGGCCTCGTTATGTGCGGCCAGCAGATTGAACATGGTTCTTGCAGACTCAACATTGTGCCAGGTATGTCTACATAGATCGATATATGATATGACATGTTTGATACCCAATTCATAGCAATCTCACAGCCGGCCAAACCTACTAGTGATGGTTCTTCGCCCAGTTCTTGGCAGGAAAATGATGCTACCCAGATTATCACCACAAAAACCTTGGGCGGATGACTGGGCGTGACCATAAAAGCAGTGGCTACAGAGCGGTCTTCGTTTCCATATGACTCAGTTGGTTCATGCACTGGAACGTGGGATTCAGCCGATGAAGCCATATTTTTCGAGATGGTCATCCCATTCTCATGGCGGTTTGAAGATACCTTATTGATCCTTATTGGAGAATGCCATGCTAGGACCAGGGGCCCCATTCTGACCATGGGACGCCAGGGCGAGGCTCTTTTGGAATGAGTTCTACGATCGATGGAATTTCCAGGACACCGGGCGTCCCAGAGGTCATCAATTCTTTGTCAAACATGGCAATGGTCAATTTCCCATTGATGATTTTCCCATTGAAAAATGCCATAGGAGATTTCCCATTGAACAATTTCCCATCCAACGATAGACCGATAGACCCTGAGTCAAGTGGAGTTTGTCGTAATCCACCGATGGATACACATCTCATTTATTATGTATGATATCTATATATATATATATATATTATTGTTAATAATAATGAAATGATAATAATAATAATAATCATAATAATAGTAATAATAATAATAATAATAATAGTAATAACAATAATAAGAATAATTAATGAAAATAATAATTATTATTATTGTTATGTTTATTGTTATTGTTATTGTTATTATTATTGTTATTGTTATTGTTATTGTTATAAATGTATAATATATATATATATATGAATTCACCTACCCTCCACAGAGGTAACCCCCAATAGTCAGGGTTTATTGAGGGCTTATGAACTAGCAACAATCACTGAGGGCAGAGCTTACTGTAATGGCCAGTATTGGGTCACCTTTGGGGGGTGGTTGAATCCTCATTTTAGTAGTGCACAGGTACTTGGAGGGGGTGAGAAAGGTCCAACATGTTCCAATCATATCCTTGCTCCATTCAACACGGGTCCTTGCATCATCTCTTTCTAGTGGTGAAATAGTGGTGAAAGGAGGCGATCTTTCCAAAGCTGCCAAACAACCCTGTTCAAATAGAGCATTTGAGACCTTTCATGGATCCTTTTCTGAAGCCTCAAGGATCGAAAAGGTGGTTGGTTGCCAAAATCGCCTAGTCATCTCTGTACATGGCTGTTGATGTCGAACATGTCGTATTTCCATCTTGAGTAACGGACTAACATGGACTAACATGTGATTCGGATGAATATGTTGCCATGACTTTCCAATACGTTTCATGAGGTGTTCACAAAGGCAGGTTGAAGCAATATTCACAGTACCAGTACTAGTCAGGGGATGTTTCTTTTGGGTGCTAGCCCTTTGGAGGGGTCAACATGATCCAGGCTCTTGGAAATTATTGCACTGGGCGCACTTGGTCAGACTCTTTGGAATACATGTCCTGAGACTCAGCCGTTGGGAAACAGCCTAAACGCTCCATGTATATAGAATACAGTATTGAAATACCTTGAACAATATGTGCGAAATTGTACGAACATGTTGATCATTGTGGACCAGGGAAACAGTATGATGAGCTGTCCCCAATTTGCTGCACACCAGCTTGACAGTCAGCTTTAGTGTGTTGTGTACATCTCTTTGGTTGCCCTTTTGACTTCCCTTTAATGGGTCATCGCTGACATCAAATATCAGTAAATGACGTGGATGTTGCTCAAAACTACCCTTTGGTAAACTAATATAGCTATGGAAACAACAATTCTTGATTGGTAAATTATTTCCAAATGGACAATTTTCTATAGCTATGTTAGTTTAGTGGAGGGTAAAGTTGGTTCAGCGGAGGGAGTATTTCTGTTCCCGGCAAAGCCTCAAGCATTTGTGCAGTTGATGCTCTCTGATACTAGCCTTCACTGACACGAGACATCATTGACCATGTGGGGTTGTGTCAAGTTCTGTAGCCCTGTTAGAAACTCACAACTCGTTTTTCATCATGTTTCGTGGCATCTACAATGTCGGGATACGTCCCATTCTCACGACACCCCTATTTTAGGTGGTTCTACTATATCTTTTTTGCATCACAGGATTTCCATGACACCAATGATACGGTTTCCGTTCGTTTCCATGGACCATGATGATTTGTAATTGATATGTAAACCGCATGATAAACCATCCCCAAATGGGGTTTATTGTGGGGTTAAGTGGGATGATGTTGATAGAATGACCCCTTGGTTTCTGGGAGGAGTGGGATTCCTAGCTTTTACCACAAGGAACATCATTCCAGTCAATCAGTGTTATTATAGTTGGTTTAAGATTCCATACAATACTGTGCTGTATCCCACACATTGCTGGAGCATATTCCTGGAGCTGGGATGCACATCCAAGTGTGACAAATAGATGCATATATATATATATAGCTTATTTTTGTTTATTTTTGATCTTCTCAAAATTTCGGTCTACCCACAAAATTGCATCTTGATGGGGAAAAGGAACTTCAAAACCTCCCGACCACTGGATTGTTTTTTTTGTTTTCCCCTTAAATTTCCGGACAGACCCATGTTCCGGAACTCTTCCAATTTGGCGAGTTTAGGAAATCCTTGGTGACCGTTCCGCCGAGCAGTTATCAAACCTTGTTGATAGAGGCTGGGACGTTGGGATGATGATGATCCGTGAACTTTTGAAACGGTTTGAACATGTTCTGAAAATGGGACCGATATATACAGAGTATAAATATATATATATATGTATATATAATATACAGAAGCAAGAATGGCACTTTAATGAGGAAATGAATGAGTAAGCAATGGATCCATAGGTACTCAGACAAACCCAAAGGATGATTTCAGAGCAACTTGGGATTCCGATCAAAAGTGCGAAGTGTTCATTTAGCGATGATTCATACCACCCATATAGCAGCCATTTAGCGATGGGTAAAATGGGGGACGGGCCGTTGGGCCGGCGAACCGTTGAACCGCATTACTGAAGCATCGGATGAAGCACTATGATCTATGGGAGATCAAAATGCAACTGACATGCTCCACAGGCACCATTGAAATCATGTTAGTTCTGAAGGCATGTCATTGATGTTGGATGCATTTAGAGGCTAATAACTTAATGGTTTGATATGATGTGACATGGCAATTATGGCAATGCCAAACTTACTGACAATTGCATACTGAAGTGGCCAAGTTTGTCCTTCTTTTGGTCTTAGCAGATTTGAATCATACATACCCACATGTGGATAACTATGTACGCAGATTGTAGAGGTTTTGCAGTAGGAACATCTAGCAACATCGAAGATGTCACCATAGATGGCCGCAAGAAGCACGCAGGAAGCACTTTCGGAAATACGGTCACAAAGCCTCACCCGTTTGTTTCTCCTGATGGAATATCTTGGGAACACATCAGACTTCAGAATAATCGTATAATCAACATGGTAAACAAAAATAAGTAATTACTTACAGTTAAATCCATTGGATTTTCCAACACCCAATGGTTCGATGATGTACCACTGATTCAGGGTATCAACTGGTGACGTTGCCAAGACCATCCAAGACCTTAGAGATGCCACATTTGTTGTTCTAGCACGTAAAGTCCAGTTTCTTGCGAAGAAAAGTACACATGTTGTCTAAAGTGTGTTTGTTGTCCCTTCTCGCAACAATTGTTCTTGCTTAGACTTCTCAAGTCTTGCTAATCTCGCGCTTTCTTGGTCAGTGTGTTTCCAATCTCTATAAATGGCTTGATCCCACAATTGCATGCGAGTAGATCAAGACCAAGGTTTCGTCTAAAATGTCCAAGCAAAACCACCACCTCAGTCGTCATATGATCCCAATCGAGTCCAGAAACTAGGGATCCAACTGATTTGCCACCATTTGTATCCTTTGAACCTTCGTCAAAACTCATTTGCCACTCGAGTAAAATAAGTGCATCATCCACTGCACCACGAAACGATCCATTTTTGGAATGCTAAACGTAGGGCTCTATCCTCGAGACCTGTCAGGATGAAGATACCGTGGCCAGAGGTGATCATCGTTCCACCACGGCAGACGCTCGGACCGCTGATACCATGGCTGAAAATGGGAAAGGATTGGTAAATGTGTCCTACCAGTAAAACCTTGTTGATATTCTAGCTAGATCTAACTAGTACATATCCTCAGTCAACTAACATAGCTATAGAACATGGCCCATAGACATAGTTGATTTACCTATTTTCAAAGTGGTGATTTTCCAGTTCGCTATGTCACTCTATGTTAGTTTGCCAGAGGGTGCTCAACCGAAATTGCCAAAATAATGAATGGCAGGGAAAGATTGACCCTGGGTTTTGGTGGTGTTGAGGTTTTGAGGAGGGAAAATGGACAGGAAACCGTGGATTGAGTAGCCAGAGTTGGGTAATCAGTTGTGAGGAATTCCAGGGTTTGGAAGTGACCCATGATCTCTGGGTAAATCTCATCGCGACCTCGATCAGTAGAACCAGTCCACAATACTGCAGATTTAGGCATTGAAGAAATTGAGTGCTGTTGTCCGAAATGATGCCCATATGATGCATCTGGAAAGGTGCGGATCATTGGTCTAAATGGACCGCACTGAGAACTTCCATTGTTACCTGGGATGACTCCATCCTTGGTGGCCGGTGGATGGCAAAGGATAGACATAGAAGTAGTTTGTTACAAGCTGGGTTTCAGCCAGAGCCAATATCTGCCATGATTCTGCTGCATATCATTGATGATGATCTTTTAGGTGTCCAAAGACGATGGTCTCAGTGGACGTGGCAGTGTTGGGGTACCAGTTCTTGTTTTTTTGAAGCCTGCCGTTCAATTTCAGGGCCGTTCAATTTCAGGGCGCAATATATCTCTCAAGCTATCAATAATTCTGTTGATTCATAATGATTATACATTCATTATTTGACCTTAGACATGTATACCTGTATATGCGTGCTGATCATTTTTCATCGACACTAGTAGAAACAGAATGAGACTTCACCTCTTAGTCTATTGCTTTCTGCATCAAATAATTTGTTGACACACAGGCGGGGAGAGCTAAACAATAAGTGCGTTCGATTTTGAAGGATAAGCTCTCCGGCACAGGGACAATTGTATATTCATGATTTGTTTTGTTGTGTTTCAGTCATGTTTTTTTGTTTATGAAGTCTGACTACTTGACTGGCAAGATCCTTGAAACTGCAGAGTCTAGCTGTTGGTATCAAGAATTGTGTTCAAATTTTTGGGATGATGATCCCCAATGACTTTTGCATATGATAATTGTTTTATAGTGGGGTTTGAAACCACCAAGCTCTAGAGATTTCCACAATCCTATGAGTCCACCCCAGCCAGTCGCTGACTTGAGGCCAGCTCATCGGCTCAGAGTGTCGACGTGCTCAGCGGTGGTTAGTTTGTTTTTCGCCCTCGATTCTCGTGTTACACACGGATTGTGGAAATCCTGTGGAAATCATTGATCCAAATATATGATTTCCACATGTTTGACTCACATTTGATCCTCAACTGCGAATTTCATGTATGTTTGAGATGGATTGAAACCATTCAACTGCGAGATGTTGGTGTCCATACGAAATTCTTGTGAGATTCTTGGGGTGGATCAAGACTTGGACATGGGATTGGTGAAAAGTTGTGAGGCCGTGGCTGGGCTGAAACTATTGAAACATATCAATTAGATTCAATTAGGTTATACAAGTAGTTAGAGTCACCTAAGATTATCAACATAGATATCTCCGAAAAGTAATATGATGTAATATGTATCCCCAGTATACTTAATTAAGTAACACATTCTAGTTCTAGACCAAGTATATCTCATTCTCAAGATAAGGGGATCTAGTCCATTTGCCTCCTGTAGACCGAGCAGACCAGGTGATCATGTCATTGTGAGAGCGGTCGAAGGGATCCCTTTAAGGGCTTCTTTTCGTCAGGGTCTCACGGATAGCAGATAAAAAAAAGAACACTTGTGATGAGTCAAGGTTGGCTCGAAGATTTTCGAGGATGATGTTACCCTGGGGTCAACGTTTACATAGATAATCATAGATATAGAAAACCCATGGTCAAATCCTAAGGAGAATGATCCACACATGGTGGATTTGCCACATTTTTTTGGGTCTGTTTCCAGGAGGATACCGTCCCCTAACCTGGACAGTTTTCTTTCATACCTTTCATGGCCATGGGGGCCCGTTCACCCATGTTAAGACAATGCCAAGGGGTGATTTGTTGCCGATTGTTTTTAAGGATCTAGAAAGAATGTCTCCCACAATTGATTTTGAGGATCTTACAAGATACTTTGATATAATTTGCTGGAAAAGCCAGTGCTTGGATAACATACCAGGTTTCCCCATGTATTTTCCAACAGAGCCAATCCATTGAATGGATTTTGGGAAGGGCCTTTGACTCATCCCAAGAATTGGAGCTTCCTGCCGAGCCGCTCAAATCTGGATTTGAAAAAGTGGAAGAAATACTTGAATTGGATGACGGTTAAGTTAAATCACATATGTTATATATAATTAACAGTCTCATGGTCTGCTGTTTGTTTTTCCTTGAAACCAACAAATTTCAAGTGCTTTTTCAACGAGCTATATATTTCATCAGAAAAACGTTGGACGGCTCGTCACATCGCCCGCTGATTTTCGCAGCTGGCCAATCAAGATGATGATTCGTGATAGTGTCTTTTCAACTCAGGGAAGGCCCCATCACATAGGAAACGACGACTCACAAAACTTGGGACGAAACTCAAGAGCTGTTGGTTACCATATGGGGAACGAACGTCCCCTGGTTCACACCATGTTGCTGGAAAACTTCGTAGGCTACCAGGATATTGACTCATAGCCACATTGGAAAGCACCATTTTTTGGGCGTCCCGCTTTCAATCCAGGAATACTGGATCCAGTCGAAACCGCTGACCGAAGACAGCTGTAAAAGGGAGGCACCTCACTGTTTCATCTTGAGCCATCTTGAGCCAAACAGCAACCTCATCTTGATCAGAAAGTCTGTGTTCTCTGCAGATGAAAGGCAGGTGAAACGGTGGGAGGAGGATGGACGGCTGGCACTTGTACAATCTGGTGGCTCCATGGCGGGGCTCGGATACACAGACCATTCATCATGGAATGTCATGGATAGATCAACCTTGATCAACCAATCTCTCTCCAGTGAATTGAGCATATTTTGTTTGACAAGTAAAAGCCACCAGTAAAAACGAATTGGTCGAAATTTTCTTGCAGTGTTGCCATCAATGACAAAGCCAATCCGTTGCACCAACCAAGCACAGATTCTCGAAGGGTTTCACTTGCCTTGGCTGAAAGAACTCATGGCACAGGACTGGAAGTGGTGGATGGTTGATCATACTTGCTCCCTGCCTGTATCGCTTCGGGTTTAGATGGTTTTCAAACCTTGCGATATGATATAGTATATAAATACATATCATCATATAATTATCTAAATTACATCTGTGTGTATATACAATGGGATGTGCACACAATGTGCACACATTGGATAGTTGTTGTTGGTTTTTTATGCCTGACATTTGTTTTATAATTCCTGGAAATACTCCCAAGTCTTTAAAACTCCTTTCCAGATCTGTTCATGGAGAGTGATGTTTACGTGCTTGCACGTTGATCTTTGTTTCATGTTACTAGTTATTGTTATTGTGACTTGGGCCAACGAAGAAGTTTGATGACTGGGCACTGGTGAGCAGTCCCACACGTGGATGTTGACCATTGTTGGTTGCTTGTGGTTGGTTGGTTTGGTTTAGGTTTGTTGGCTCTAGTTTGGTTGGGTTTTGCTCGGACCGGGTCTGGTCGGGCGGTTGGTCCGTCAGTCCGTAGTTGTTGTTATCGTTGTCGTCGTCATCGACAGCGAAAGAGCCTCCTCGAAACTGACAGCAGGACGTTGTATAAAACTGAGTTGCAACAAGAACCACTCTGATAAATGTTGTGCCTAATCGAATGATTCTCAGATCGACACTGAAGAGGAGAAGGCAGCAATGTCTTGAATGGGACATGGTCTTACATCAGGAAGCCTGTTGAAGCCTGTTGAGAATAGGACACATCCAGCAAGGCTCAGTCTAAGTGCCAAGGTTCATTGTTGAAATCAACTTCTGGTTTGAGGATCAGTGGTTGCCTTTCCAGTGCTACTGTTTTATGTTATTGTTTCATGTCTTTTTCTATATGTCTCATAGTTTCAAACACTAGGACTCTCTCTCGCTCTATGCAAATAGTTGTATAATGTTGTATATGTATATGTATGTATATACAATATAATAGTTGTGTTTGGTTTCCTTTTGTTCTCAGTGGTTTCACGTTTCATCATGCTCATGTTCCAATAGAAGACTCCAGATTATTGTGGCTGCACGTGATCTGTGCTCCAGGATTTATTGCTGAGGGCGGCTCAGGACGGACAGTTGGTCAGTTCAGTACTGGGTTTGTCGAATTTCCTAAAGGGCTGGGATGCCCGGAGGATGGAAAATCATGGCTTCAACAGCATGGATTGATCAATTTTGATCCAGTTGTTCAACCAATTATTTTGACAGCTGTAAGGTTGAACAACTGGATCAAAATTGATCAAAATCAAAATTTTGTTTTCCTCTTTTCCCACTGTAAGGGGTTGTACTTTACAATGGATGCAAATAATGCGGATTTCCCAACGATCCGTGGACGGAAAACAGTGATTTTTCCTGGATATGCTCCAACGGTCTTGACAGTTTCAGGGTATGCTTCAAGGGATGTGGTTGTGAGTCAATTTGCTTGGGTATTGAACAGATCCTCGTGGATATTCCTTACAATGCCCCGTTCAATACCTGTTTATTCCATACCAGCCTCTCAAAATGGGTGATTTACATTGTTGTTGACAAGTGCAAACTTAATTGCAGGCCAACAACTATACCTTGACAGTGTAGGTACTTAGACCAGCTGATCCATCCTTGCTGCATGTAGACGACTTTTCTTAGCAGAGAGGCTTCCTCGGGATTGTTTGGTGCTTCCGACTCTGCCAAGTATTGGTCGCTTCTTTAAAGTTCGGGGACTTGGTTATTTAACATAGCCATGGAAAATCCTGTATAAATGGTGGTTTTACTGGGAAAATCATCCATAAATGAGCCATTTTCCAGTGAAGCCGTTTGATTTCCTCAGGTTTCCGCACAGACCCCCCGTAGCATTCGTGGCGCGTATTCCGCAGTACGGAGATGTGGACGAAGCGGTTTCTTTGATCCAGAAGGAGTCCGACAGCCCGGTACGGCCTTATTGAAGGGGTCACTTGAGGGGGAGGTGGGTGAATCCTGACCTTGAGAAGTAAAACATGAGTGATTACTTGCAGTAATCTTATTCTGATGGTGGATTTAGATGTGAAGCTGCATAGATCCATCCACATGAATTCAAGTGAAACATGTTTCTTTGATCCCTGCAGCGACTTATTAAGGTAACCTTTAGTTCGTTTACAACCCCATTTCATTGGCATTCATCTTGACCTGAGTCATGGGCAATTATATTCAGCGCAACTGGTGCAACTGGGATTTAAAGTCCTAGACCCTGTAGCAGATGAGGATTCAGTTGACTCAGGACCCTATAGGACCCTTGTTCATTTTGTTCTCCTGAAACATCGGCAGGTTTGGGAGTGCTGAAGAATGGAATCAGACCATTGAAGGACAATGTCCGAGAAGTCTATGATTGTTCACGACATAGGTTCGGGTCAGAATGATACACGCTGGTTTTGCATATGTTTAGTTTTTTTGTCATATTCAACCATCTGAGGGACACCTCATTTTGGCACAGAAATCCACCTTACACCCGCGGACCGTTTGCACATGAGGATTTTTTGAGATTTAAGGGTTCATGATGGCAACATAGAAGACGTAGCACCAGACCCAAACTCCAGTATCTCCAGTTAAAGATGGGAAATGCCGCAAGAAGCCCGGCAAATTAAGTGTCATTTTTTTCAAATCGGGCAAAAATTGTACTGCCACTGTTCTCCACTTAGGAAAAAGATCACACAAATTCATAAAGTGGGTATTCCATTGGCTTCAGGGGCATCCTCCCATACCATATGCTCCATGTATGGAATAGTTATCAACATTTACCCCAAAAAACACCTAAATACTCCGGTAAATATACCATGGAGGATTATCCAATTACTGTACACCAGGCAATTCAAGAGCAGCCCAGTTTGAAAGTGGACATCAGTTGTGGTTCATGACTTCAGGTCGAGGAAAGACCGGAGATTCGGCAACATTTGGATCATGAAAACGTGGAAATGAAATGAAATGAAACAATCTAGAGAATTCTGGAGAAACGTTTGATGGCTATGTTACGGTATTTTTTGAAAATGGGGGATCCCCAATGGTCATGGGAAAACATGATGAATTACCATTCGATAGCCCAGAGATGTTAGGATAGCCCATTCTCAGACGAACCCAGTCATTAGGTGTGTGAAACTGGTCATTTGCGTAGTGAGATTTGCATCGCTGGAATGTAACGGATGATGAGTCGCAGTCAGACAGGGTTGAATTGTGAGTCCTGTGTCTGATGACATGTTGAATGCAGCAGAACTGGCAAATGTAGCGACCATTGCTATCCATTACTTACATTGTGCTTTGTTGTATCACAATGCTACACTACTATAAAGATACTATCAGATACTATACAGATATACAACAAATGTGTGTATATATATATGTAATATATGTATATATATTATATACAAACATGTATACATATCTATATACACGCATATTTGTTCGGCATCCTAAGAGGGAGCTGAGCGCATATTCTCGGCCCCGATAGCACTGAGGCATGCACAGCCAGAGCTGGACGGGTCCTCATGTTTCGATGCCAGTTGTGGGTACTGAGAAAAGGTTGGTTCACTAAACCAAACGGGGTTGTCTTCAGACCATTTCAGACTTGTTCAGACTATGGTTGTTCTATGTTAAGTTCTCCTCTAGCTGGTTATGAATGTAATTACTTGTAGCTGTTATCCAAAAAATAGTACCACTGGTTTTTGGCCATACCCTGAGGAACCCGAGTCACTTTTGTCTACAGCTTTAGTATGTTTAGGTATGAACATGTATGATTTAGCTTTGCGACTGATATGACAATTTCATACAACAAAACATGGCAGAGGTATTGTTTGTGATGCTTTTCCTATGAACTATTCACATGTTTTCGACACTGTTGACCCATGACAAGCGCAGGGTTCACTGATACCTCCGTGCAATGTCCATGTAAACAGTGGCCCAACCCCCCTTGCTTGATGACTAGACAAGATGATATTAAACTAGGTTTCATGCTGTTTATATCTGTTTATCACCTCTTGGTTTGATCGTTCAGAGACACCACACTCCACACGTTTACACTTGTTTTTTGCAGACGAATTTCTATATGCCATTCCGAGTGACCTTATCATTACATCCGGGGTAAAGTCACTTGACCATCCTTCGCCATCCTAAACCATCCTTAACTCAACCTTTGAAGTGGTCACTTACCCCAAAACGGTATCCCAGCTTCGGCATGGGCCGCCCGGCGGCAAAGGCCAATCATTGGTCAGTCTGCAGGGATGGTTGTTTTCCCCACCAGAATGATGACGCCAATAACGAACCTGGACCTAATGTGGGTAAAGCCACACAAAACTTACTTGTGCTTAGTAGGGAATGGGGGAATGGGATGATTATTGATGGTTATTATAGGTCATTCCCTCATTCCCTGCTAAGCACCAGTAAGAAAAACCAACCAGTTCGGAATGTGTTTTTTTTTCCACAGCATCCATCGACGGTGCGAATGGGTTTTTGGTTTCCGAGGCGATGCCTCCGACGAATACCACACCTCTCCATGCGGCCTGTCGCAGTGGAGCATTGGACATGGTACGCCATGGGGATCGCCATGGCCGGGTGAAGCATCGGAATGGGTGACGAGCGACCGAGACTGCGGCTGCGGGCCATACCTCTTGTTGGTATTTGTTGTTGGACAGTTTGGTTGCGCTAATGAATCTGCGGTTTTGTTTCTGTTTTTGCTTCATATGTTGTGTCATAGTATGACTCCAACCTGAGCGGCCACCTTCATGATATCGATCATGCCACGTGTTTCTTCATGTGTTTTTGTTTGTGGATCCGGTGTGCCATGATCAAGACATGGTTTGTGGTTTATGGTCATCCATCCCATAATGTGGATCCTTGCAATGGGTATATAGATTCCCAGTAAATGCTATGAAACTGGATTGATGACTATCCAACAATACTGGTATACGGTATACAGTCTAACTTTTGACAGGGGGCACGCGGCGAATCCTGCCACTCTCATCGATTCCAAGCACTGGTGTCTAACTTTTGACCATGGCACACATGGGTGATTGATGCCATATCATTTATCCCGTGCCCTTGGGTGACCGCTGGATGTCCTTTGTCGGATGGGTGGCTCAAGAGCGTCTCACAAATGAGAAATTCGATGGTTTTCTTGAAATTTCGCGGGTGATGCAGATTTTCATCAAGACTTATACTGGAAAACGTCCAGTCTTGGAAGTCGAAGCTGGTGATTTGGTGGCGAGCGTCAAGAAACAGATTTGGGAGAAAGAAGGCATCCCTCCCGAGCAGCAGCTCCTGTACTTTGCAGGGAAGCTTGGCCATGTGTGGCTGAGTCGACAGAGTCGGCTGAGTCTGAAAGTGGGGCATTCCTTAAAGGCATTTCCTCAAGATGATAAGTGAGCACTGAATTGAAGAAGATAAATCAGTGGAATAGCAATCTTGACATAATGGGCATATGTCCTTTAAGTGGGAATATGATGATTCAGCTGATAAGATTTAATTATGCACAGAATCTGGTATAAGGAGCCAATTCTTTGGGCGCACTCAAAAAAACCATCTCAGCCTCCGGTTTCGATCTCCGACGTTGTTTAGATGTTCAGTGGAGTTTGAGCTCAAGAACCTTCCCGTTGGTCAAACTGAGTCGGCGAATCTTGAGGATAGGACATAGCCATGGATCTTACTGCTTTTTCGGAACTGCCCGTNAGTTTGAGCTCAAGAACCTTCCCGTTGGTCAAACTGAGTCGGCGAATCTTGAGGATAGGACATAGCCATGGATCTTACTGCTTTTTCGGAACTGCCCGTGGGAGCCAGGGTCAATGTCTTGGTGGATGATGTGACATCTAGTGGTGATTTCAAGTTTGGCAGAGAACATCCTTTCGGGGCTAGCCTGGTTTTCAGATATGAGGGACATCTGAATCAGCGAGTCATGTTGTACAATGCTGCCAAAACCGGCCAGGTGTTTGAGCAGGCATATCTGTTGGAACTTGATCCTTTGTTTGATCCCCTAGGTGTAAATCCCCCCAAAGAATTGGACTTCAGGTTCACTCATGACGTGTTGTGCGGCTTGGGTGGATTTTCGTCTGTCATGGAGTTTCTGTCCGTCCAAGTGGTATCGGCTGTGGACTGGAATTGCCTCGCCACTGCCGCTTTTCATCTCAATCATTGCTCTCCTCTCATCCAGGCCAGCATCGGCCAGACAAGCACTGTGTATGAGATGCACCGATTGCAATTGGAAGTGGGCCATCAACCTTTGATGACAGCTGGATTTCCTTGTCACCATTTGTCGTCTCAAGGTCTGCAGTTGAGGTCTGCTGATGTTAGGAGACAGACATTGCCTGCACTTTTGCGAGCGGCCATGTGGCTTGGATGTTGTGGACTGCTCTTAGAGTGCGTTCCAGAGGCTGCACAAGACCCAGGGACCCAACAGGCCCTTGCGGAATTTGCCAAGTACCAAAGCTGCGATTTGCAGCCGGCACCTGTCCTTGGTGAGTTGTTTCCTTTCCATCCTTGGCCCATCTGGAGTCAGGAAGATGAGGACCAATTGAAATGGACTGACATGGAACAGCAGGTGTACCATTGCCCAGAATACGGCCCGGTGCATCGTAAGCTCAACATGCAGGAACCCTGTCCAACCGCCCTTCATTCCTGGGGCTCGGTGCTCTACAAATGCCCTTGTGGGTGCCGTGACAAAGGAATCAGTGCTTGGAGTTTGCGCCGCAAAGGTCTCAGAGGGATTGAAGTCACTTCTGGTCAATGGCCTCATGCAGCTAGGCATATTCATCCAAAGGAGCTCCAGCTCATTATGGCTTTTCCACCGTTTGAGAAGACACTTGATGATTGCCGTGCCCAGTTGGTTCTTTTTGGAAATGCGATTTCCCCAGTTCAAGGGCTTTGGACTTATGCCCATCTTTTGCATCATTTTGGACTTTCACCTGATGGACGTACTCCTAGAGAACTCCTGGCCAGGTACATGACCATGATTTTGCAGCAAAGGGACTTNTGCCCATCTTTTGCATCATTTTGGACTTTCACCTGATGGACGTACTCCTAGAGAACTCCTGGCCAGGTACATGACCATGATTTTGCAGCAAAGGGACTTAGTTTGGCCAAGCCCGTCTGCAGGTGTGGCATCTTTGACCTTGAGCTTTCAGGGAACCAACACTGAGGTGACTTTCAATACCACGCAGACTGTTCAGGATCTCATTCGAGCTGAGAGCTTGTTGTTGAATGCTGCACGTTTTAAAATCCTTTGTGAGGGCATTGTTCTGCCGCCCTGGGCTTTTCTGCAAGAGCGCACATATCAAGTAGACCTGATCCCTGGGGACTCGTTGGGTGGTCGACTGGTGCCATTGATTCTGGAGCACCTGGGGGCGCGTACTTTCCATGTGGCCCCAGACAGCATGACTTATCGGGTCTTCTTGCGTTGGGCTGGTGTTCATGAGTTTCTGAATCTTGTGGATGAGACAGGTGCTGCAATCAATCCTCAACGATTTGTGTGCCCCTGGAAAACAGTGGTTGTCCGTTTGTCTCCCGATGACTTGGATTTTGAGCTGAGCCTGCGGTTGAGTGGACTTGGATTTGATCAACCGTCAGGAACATCCGGCCGTCTTCGTGTCACGGAGTCTTTTTGTGGCACAGGACTTTGGCACTTGGACCAAGTTGTGCGGTCAGGCCTGTTGGTGTCTTGGACTGGAACCAAATTTGCGCCTCTCACCTGTTGGTTGCCATCCTTTTCAGCAGCGGTGGTTGAGTTGTGGCCAAGCACCATGGAATCACACCTTGACTCTTGGGTTTCTGAAAGCACCACCCAATTGTTTGCCATTGCCTGGGAGTTCTGGGGCTGGAATTTGATCCGTTTTGAGCTTGGTGAGCAGTCGCTTGCCGTCACTTTTTTCGAGTCAGCACATGAGACGTCACTTGTTGTGTCTTTTCTGGCACGTAGGGTGCAACATGCGGCTAAGCGAGCAGTGTACCATGAGCACTTTCATCAGCTCCATTCCACTCATGCTGCACGAGGTTCCCTAGGTGCAGTTTTTGAGGCTTTAGATGCTGCGATTGGACTTCCCAGCCATTTGGTAGCGGCCTTGAGGACTGTACGTGAAGCACATGCCAGCCTTTTGTCAGACTCCACAACAGGGGACAGTGCAATTTCTCCTACTCTGCCATTTGGACTTTTTGGCTCTGCGCAATTGCCTCTTCCCATGCTCAGTCGACAACTGCCTGCGGACCGAACTGGACTTACGGTCAAGTTTGTCTTGGATTTCGCACGAGCCTTGGCGTCCCAAGGAACTTTGGCAATTGGACTTTCCCAGATCAAAGTTGTGCTCCTTGGGCGCCATTCAGAAGAAGGATGCACAGCCTTGCGCACTTTTGAGCCTGTCACTGGCCCTTTGTGGATTTTCGTTCTGGTGGACTCACATTGGACTTTCTTGCACTGTCACTTGGAAGGGCGCACCATGCATCATGTGCAGTATGATGGACTTTGCCATACCCCTTTGTCAGCGATTGCTCCTTTGATCAGTTCTCTCAAGACTTCATGGCAAGCTGCCCACACTCAGGTCACATCCCGGTGGACTTTTCCCCAAACCAAATTGGACTCTTGCGGAACTGTGGCCTTGGCACATTTTGCCTATCTGATTGGAGCTATTTCGTTTGAACAGGCAGTGCATTTTGAGACTTTGCACTCAGGTTTTGCGGCCTGCAGTAGCTTGCTTGACTTCCAAGGACCCTGCGGCTTTGTGGCTGATTCTGAGGCCATCCTTCAGACGCTGGAGCAGATCCTCCCGGCCAAGGGGGTACCTCCAGACGAGGTGCGCAACCGTGTCAATTCAGCCATCAAACAGTTTGGTACTCAAGCCCTGCATCAAGCTTTGCAGTCCAAAAATGTGTGGGCCTCTTTGAAGGGACTCGGTAATTCGAAGCCCAAGCCGNTGAAGCATCAGAACTTGCGGTTTGTCCCACTAAGGTGTTCAGGATTCATGCATTCAAGGATGAATGGCAGCAGGACCATGACTGGGCGGCTTTTCTGGCTCACCCGGTGCGTTCCCTTGTGCAATCCTTTCCCATCTTTCGCCTGTGCAAAGATGTTGACTGTGATCGTCAGTGCCCTTTGTTCCATCCGTCTTTGGAGGAGGATGGAGTTGAAAGTGGTTTGGTTGACATTTGGGCTTTTCGTTGGCATGGTCTTGATGGATCGAAACAGCCACAGGATCAGGCGGAGGTTCTTTCGGTTTATGTGCGAATTCCTGAGTCCAGTTTTGACACCATCCACAGGGCCTCGGGGACCCAAGGNGGATCAGGCGGAGGTTCTTTCGGTTTATGTGCGAATTCCTGAGTCCAGTTTTGACACCATCCACAGGGCCTCGGGGACCCAAGGTGTTTACTTTGAGCCAAGGAATTCCGATGCCCCAGGTCCTGACGAGACATTTGCTGTCATCTGGGTGCCGCAGATCAGTTTGAGTGATGCTTTTCACAAGGTGCGTACCTTGGACCATGGCATTGCGGTTTGTCGCCTGGGTCATAAGTATGGACTTCGTTGTCTTGCAAAGCATCAAGCTGAGCTGCATCATGCCTTGTTCCCGTCCAAGCCTTTTGTCAATTGTGCTGTCAAAGCTGTGTATCGCTTGGAGCCTCTTCCGGTGGGGACCCAAAGATCCTCCTTGGTTGACACTTTGAAGACTTTTGGATGGAATGCACGCCCTTTGCAGCCTTGCAAGGGCAGCCAGGGGAGGGCGTGGCAAGTTGGTGCTGAGATC